>APFE030280343.1:100889-140088 GCA_000404065.3 Pinus taeda | reverse complement strand
GGTGATTGTGCTGATGGGTAAAGAGTGAGTTGTTTTCTTTCAGTTCCCTGTGAAATGATCATATTACCTGATCTACATCCTATGAATGCATCAACAGTTGCTAACCATGGTCGACCAAGGATGATAGGGTGTCCTCCTAAATTGGATTTTGGCTGAAGAACTAAAAAGTCCACTGGATACTCCCAAGAGTCCAGTGAAACAATTATGTCCTCCAAAATCCCTTCAGGAATCACTTTAGACCCATCAGGGAGTTCTAAAACAATTGTTGTGTGCTGCAAGTTTGTGAGTTGGAGTGTTTTCATGGTTTCAAGACTCATCACATTTATTGCAGCCCCAAGGTCAATTAAGGTGTTTGGAATATGTATGTTGTTAATAATTGTAGTGACTCTAGGAATACCAGGATAAACATGCTTTTCCATTGAAATGGTGTTTGTCATAAGGCCAGCTAAATGTCGAATAACATGAATGGTTTATGGATCAACTCTTTTCCTAGTAGGCCTTTTAAGGCACAGTTCTTTGATGGCTTTAGTATATATGGGAATGTCTTTTATGGCTTGTAGTAGCGGAATTTTTATGTAGACATTCTTTAGCTCATCTAAAACATCAAACTGTGGTATAGACATGGGAAGTTTTGTTTGGACCAATCTGTCTGGAAAAGGTGGTGGACGCAACGGTTGCACTTGTTTATTTTTTATGTCATCATTTGGTTTCCTTTGAATTGGAGTTTCATTTTCATTTTCTTCGTTTTCTTCTTGTTTATCAGCTGTTGGAGATTCTTTGTGAAGTACCTTACCAGACCTCAAATTGATATGTTGCAAGGGTAATGTGGGATATGAGGGTCCCTCATCTATATTGTAAGCTGGTCTCTCTGCTCTGTTATTTGGATTTGGTACAGGTTGAGCAGGGATTTGAGTAGGTCTAGGAGGTTGTGGGTTAGATGGAAGTTGTAATTGTGGTGGATTTATTGGTGGAGGAGTAGGTAATGCTTGTTGGGTGGGTTGGGGTTGCTGTGGGTAAACAACTTGCTACTGAGGATATCGCTGATATGGTTGAGGATATGGCGAATATGGTTGATGATATTGTTTATATGGCTGCGAATATGGTTGGTATGGTTGAGGATATAGTTGATATTGTTGAGAGTATTGTTGAGATGGTCTCCATTGTTTTTGTGGGTAACTTTGGTGCTGCCATGGCATGGGTACATTCCACGAATTTTGAGCATACATCTGATCATGTGCAGAAAATTGCAAATACTGGTTTGGGAACATACCTTGAGGTGGAGGTCTTGGCTGCCATGGTCTCTTTGCGCCCATGAAATACACATTCTCCATATCTGCATTAGCTGCCACATTACAATTCTGCAAAACCTTGACTTTAGAGCAATGAAATATATCATGATTTTTAGTACAAAAGGCACAAACTTGAATGTTTTCTAATGGGCAATCTTTTAAGGCATGTTTCTTCTGGCATTTTGGACAAAAGATAGCCATCATTTGATCTTCCTCTTCTTGTCTTTTCTTAGCTTTAAGAGTGTCAATTTGAGTTCCTAAGGTACTCAATAGATCTGTTTTGAATTCCTCTAACAAATTTCCTATTTTAGCTCATGTGACAATTGTTGAAGTAGATTTTGTGGCTTTGGATGATATGGTTCTCTTTCCAATTTTGGCTTTGCTCCTAGAATAATTTTCACATAGAACAGCAATTTCTTCGAAAGCTAAGGTGGAAATATCACCTTTGCCCATCAAATTAAGATCATCTAAGTATTCCTCTCGAATGCCCTTCAAAAATATTGTTCGAATGAGATCAAGGGTCATGGATCGATGTTTTGATTTTTGTAAATTGTAAGCTAATCGTTCCAAGTACTCTTCTAGATTTTCATCCTCTTGTTGATTCATCCTAAAGTATCATCTTTAGAATCCTTTGATGTACAATAAGGTTGGTATTTCTTTAGGAATATTCTTCTCATGCCATCCCAATCAGTTATTGCATGCTCACCAAGTCCCATGAACCATCTTAGTGCTGATGCCTTTAGTGTTGCTGGGAAGAGTCTAAGCCTATGGGCATCATCTGTGTAACCATATGTTCGACATACAATGCCAAACTCAAACAAGAATGAATCTGGGTCTTCTGAAGCCATGCCATAAAAGTTTGGTAACACAGAAGGAGGTATGTTTTTCATTTTTATTTCCTCATCATGATTGTCTTCTGGTTCGTGAATAGGAAATTTAAAGGTTGACTCTTCCTCCTCTCTTTGATCTTGTTGTTGTTCAGGAGTGGGTCTTCTTGCTGATCCTCCTCCTTCCTCAGCCATTTTTATAGATTCCTCTGGTGATTTAATTGCTTGTTCAGTGTCACTCATTCCAAAGAGTTGTTCTAGAGATTGTTGAGTTATTTTTCTACTTTCTCTCTTTGTAGAAGATTCAGGGAAATGTTTCTTCTGTGATTTGTGTGCCAATAGGATTTGTCTCTCAATAAGTGTAAGTCTCTGGCCTGATTTGTGTTTATCCTCTAATTTTTGTATGGTCATTTCCTCAGCTGGTGTTGTGTGTTCAATTTTTCCAAAAGGGTCTGCTCCTGGTGATAGGTTAGTTTTTGGATGGGGGGTTTTTATGAATCTACCTTTATTATCTCTAGATCTAGGCATAAGCAAACATGACTTCTAAAATGACAATTAAAATCAAATCTATGTTGTGTTTTTGTTTGTTTTTGTTCAGTTAATTTTTTTTTTTTGCTTTTTTTGCTTTTTTCGAAATCCTCTAACTACGCCTCCCCGCCAACGATGGCAAAATGTAGTGGCCAATCTAGGGTGCTAGATTAGACTAGATTTATTATCAACCAAGGTAGGTAAACTTAGAGGCACGTGTCTAAAGTCTATAGACATAAAAGGATTCCTAACTAAGTGTCTACTATGACAGGCTACAACACTCCTTTACAGGAGGTTAAAATATGTTTCCTTTCACCTTAACACTTAGATCACCTAATTTATCTAACTGTCCTAAAGATATAGCGCATTGCTAAACTGAGTTTTCAACCCTCTTACAAGGATGTTATGCACAAAATCTCTTTCTAGCTAGCACTTAAGCATTCATGAAAAATCAAAAGCACACTGAATTTTAAATGCATGAAAACAGAGTCTACGAAGATGCTTTAAAATCTAACGATCGATCAAATCTTTTACAAGATATGGTTCAATGATCTAACAATCAAATCTTCAAGCTATCACCATGAATACCATTTGCAAGAATTTCTAATCAAATCGATAAAATCACAGACATGGAAATAACATTAAACACTATGCACACTACTCAAATTCGAAAACGCTATGGAAATTAAATTAACAATATACCAATCCATGTAGGGCCCGTCCACACTTCAATGGCACACTGAAGAAACCTCAAGCAACGAGAATGTTAATGGATAAACACTGTTGGAGTAAAACGGCGACTGTAATTAAGTTCTGAAGATTGAAATCACATACAAGAGCAGCGTTCTGGAACAATACACAAAGATAATAATCGTCGTTGAAACAATACAATACGCAGTCTTTATCTGCTTGTCTCCTATCTAAATCGAATGTACATACATTAAGCAGATGTTTTTGCTTTTACAAAAGGGTGATTTTTTTCCTTTCTAATCTAAACTGATTTCCAAAAGCAAAACGAAATCAGTTTGGGAAACCATGGCTTTTTGCTGCCTTTGTGACCAAAAAGGCTGGGTTTGACCAGCATTGACCGCATATCCAGGAGCGTTTGATTTGCTGTTGAGTCGATTTTTCACCATGCATGTACATTCCAGATCATGTTCCTATCCATTGCTTTGACTTGCCTGCCATGCCACGTGTCACATCATAAACCATTTACAGGAAGTCATGACATCCTGTAATCTTTTTGTTGAAAATTCCTATTTTTTAACATAAAAATTCACAAATTAACTTTAATGTAAACTAACAACTATAATGCTATTGATTAATCAATTTCGATGGATATGAGGGGTCTATGGGAGAAAAAGATAGACAAATGATGGTGTTTCTAGAAGAAAAGGGTGGCAATGAAATGGTACCAACAGAGAGACAAGCAGAAGCAAAGAAAAGACAGCGCTGGTGATGTAATGCATACGCACGCACATGTGTCATTCAAACCGAGAGGGCCAGTCCATCAATAAAGTGCAAGGCTAAACGTATGGAAGCCGAATGTGGATGTTTATGATAGCAAATTTGGGTAATAAATGAGAGTGGACAGCTGAAGGGTATTCCCTGATAAATCACCAAAGAAGAAGATAATGATTTCAGAATTGTGCACTAAAGCCTCCTCGAAGCTCAGACAAACCATCGTCTACTCCAGCCAGCAGACAACGTCAACAGTGTAAAGAAAAATTTGATCGCTCCTCCAAAGTGACTCCTCGAAAATGTCTTTCTTCTTGCTTTCTGGTGTAATGAAAATTGTAAATTTTGTGGAGAAATAAGGAATATTGTATTTTGGAGAGATATGGTGATTTTTTTTTTTTTTTTGGAATTTATTATTTGTGGAGTAATAAGGTAATTTGTAAATTTTTGGAGTAATAAGGGGATTTTAATTGTAATTTTTGGAGGGATAAGTGTAACTCAAAGTAATTTTAATTTGAGTGGGGGTAACTTTTTTTTTACCAAGTTTTGCAAGAGCATCGTTGTAAAAATCAAATTTTGAAAGTTACCTTGTAATTTTTTTGAGAAATTGACTAGAGCCAAGTGCAAGCTCAATCATTTTTCTCCTGCTTCAATGACTATACGAGGGTCAAGGCCAAGCCCCTATAGATCGTTTTTTATTGGATTGTGTGTTGCATGTTGTGTTGCCCATCTTGATATTTTTTTCTTCTAAGTCTGATTTTTGGTGGTAAGCTTCAACGCTACAATGTCAAAGTTGATTAATTTGTTTTCTGATTCCGACAAACTTGAAGGTACAAAATCCTATAAAACATGGCAATGCCTCATCGAAAGCACTCTCATTTATAATGAATTATGGCAGGGTATATGTGATGGTGATATTAAGTCGAATAAACCCACATATGCAGCTACACTAGCAAAATGGGAAGTTAAGAATGCCAAAGCATTAGCTCTCATTAAATCTTCTGCCAATGATGAAATGTATGTTCATATAGAAAATGCTACAGATGCATGGTTTGCTTTGAAAACTTTTAAAGACCTCTTTGATACTCAGCCTGAATCAAAGAAAGTTGATCTACAATTAAAATTATTGCAACAACAATTAACTGAAGGTGGTGATGTTCTTGAATATATCTCAAGACTTAAGGATATTAGGCAGGAAATCATTAATGCTTGTTTTCCAACAATAGATGATAGTTTTATGGTCACAATTGTATTTGCTGGACTTCCTTCTTCTTAAACGCATTTTTTGGAGACTCTACAATTAACTGGGAAATTAGAGAAAGTAAAGTTTGACAAGTTCTGCGAAATGTTGACCCAACATGATAAAACCTTTGGGAAGAAGAAGAAAGTTGGTGAAGATGTTTTTTTCATAGAGGCCAGCACTAGCAAATCATCGATTGACAGTTCTCGAGGCAGAGGCAGAGGGAATTTCAATCAGAATCAAGCAGCACATAATGTACAAAGTCGAGGTCGAAGCCAAAGCAGAGGAAACAACTTTATAGAGGTAAGAGTTCAGGAAGGAATAATTTTCAAGGTAGAGGAAACAACCAAGGAAGAGGCTATTCCCAAGGACAAGGAAAAAATAATCAAGGTAGAGGACAACCTCAAAATAGAAGTCAAAGCAGAGGCAGAGGACAATCTTTAGGAAGAGGAAGAGAATTTACTCAAATTGTGTGTCGAAGACGTAACAAAGCTGGATATTATGCTGAAGATTGTCGAACTTATCTTAATAAAATTCCCAAGTTTCATCAACACTTAGCACAATTTGCAAATGATCAAGATGATGATAACTCAGAATATGTTTTTACTTCCTCGCCGACATTACAACTTTCATCCTGTCTTAGAAGTGACTATGAAGATGCGTGGATCTTGGATTTAGGGGCAACTCAGCACATGACTTGTTGACGTGATTTTTTTTGGAATTTTCAAGATTGCCAACTTAATTCCATTTTTCTTGCAGATGATACAAAACGTACTCCTTATGGAAAAGGAGCAGTTAAAGTTTTTCTCCCTGGCATTGGAGAAAAAAATGATTTCAAATGTATGGTATGTACCAACCTAAGAAAAAATTGCTATCTTTCGTCACGATTAGACATGGAGGACATTAGGTTATTATGGAAGATGGCTTAGTTAAGATTAATACAGTCAAACAGAGCTTGAAAACAGTGATGACAGGTTATGAAGATGGAAAATTGTTACGGATGAAAGGGACAATTATTCCAAGGCATTATGATTTTGCAGGGGTAGTCACTACATGAATTTCACCTATTAGATTATGGCATGTAAGATATGGACATTTAAATTTTGATAGTTTTTCTCAATTGCAGAATCAAGGAATGGTTAAAGGAATTCCCACTTTCGAAAAGGAAAATGCAAAATGTGAAGCTTGCATTTATGGCAAACAAAGTTGAGAAAATTTTTCAACAATTTCATGGCGTGCAAACAGGTGGCTACAACTACTTCACAATGATGTTTGTGGACCATTACAAACTTCATTTGGTGGTTGCAAATATTTCTTACTATTCATTGACGATTTTAGTAGAATGATTTGGGTTTACTTCTTGAAGAACAAGTCAGAAGCATTTGAGAAGTTTAAAATTTTTCGCCAACTTGTTGAAAATGAAGTCAAAGCAAATATAGGTACTCTCAGGACAGATAATGGGGGATAATTCACTTCAAATGAATTCAAAACTTATTGCAGTGAAAATGGCATAAGACAACATCTTACAAATGTTTACACTCCACGGAAAAATGGAGTAGTCGAAAGAATGAATCGCACTTTGTTAGGAATGGCGCGATCCATGTTAACTTTCAAGAGGTTAAGTCAAACATATTGGGCAGAAGCAATACATACAAATGTCTACTTAAGAAACAGGTCTCCAACTACTTCTTTAGACGGAATCACACCTTATGAAGCTTGGTTTGGTTTCAAACCTTGAGTTAAACATCTTCGAGTTTTTGGATCAGTATGTTATGCCTTAGTTCCGAAAGAAAAATGAACTAAGCTTGACTCAAGAAGTTTGAAATGCACAATGATTGGCTATTCTGATGAGAAGAAAGGGTATTGTCTTTTGACCAATGGAAAATTCATTGTGAGTAGGAATGTCATTTTTGATGAAACATAGAGTAAGAGTGCTAAAGAAATCGAAACACTTCTTCAAAAGTTAGAAACTAAAGGCAGTCAAAGAAAAGGAAATACACAAAGTCAACCAAATTCACCAAATTGGTATGAACTTGATTTTCCTTCATCTGAAGATGATTCATCAAGTCCATCTACTTCAACAACACCATCTGGATCTTCTAGCAGTTCATCTGCATCTCCAAGAGCAACAGTTCTTCTGACAGTGATTCTCCACCACCAGAATAAACATTAGTTTATATTAATCCAATTTACAAGGATGGAGACTTTTCAGAATCTCAAACAACTGAGCATCAACTACTAAAATGGACAGTTCAACTTTTGAAAGATGTAAAGCCTGATGAGAAGAATAAAACAGGCACCAGAAGGTCACATAGAAGTGAAGGAAATTTTGCCTTGATAGAAAATGATTTTACTGAACCTTCCACATATAAAGAAGCAGTAAAACATAAAGAATGGCAATAGGCTATGGTTGAGGAATATTAAGCAATAATTGATAACAACACTTGAAAACTTGTTGATTATCCACAAAATGTTAAACCCACAGGATGCAAATGGGTTTATAGAATTAAGTATAATCAAAAGGGAGAACTTGAAAAGTATAAAGCGCGACTTGTCGCAAAAGAATTTGCGCATCAGGAAGGCATTGATTATAAGGAAGCTTTTGCTCCTACACCTAAATGGAACACCATCTAATTAACACTTGCATTGGCCGCTCAGAAAGGATGGAAAATTCATCAAATGGATGTGAAAAGTGCTTTTCTCAACGGGGATTTACAGGAAGAAGTGTATATGACACAACTACCAGGTTTTGAAATTGAAGGGCAAGAACATAAAGTCTGCAAATTGATCAAGGATTTATATGGACTAAAACAAGCTCCCCGAGCTTGGTATGCAAAGATGGATGAATACCTTAAGAAAGTTGGTTTTCAATGAAGTGAATCTGATGATACTTTGTATGTGTGACAACAGGGAAAGAATATGGTAATTCTTGTTATGTATGTAGATGATTTGATCATTACTAGAAACCATGATGATCATATTGCACAGGTGAAAAAGGAGTTACATGCAGGTTTTAAGATGACAAATTTGGGATTACTTCACTACTATCTTGGAGTTGAAGTCTTCCAATGTCCACATCATATTTTCATTTCTTAGAGTAAGTATGTAGCAGAGGTTCTTCAACGATTTGGCATGCAGGATTGCAAGCCCGTTCTCACCCCCATGGAGCAAAAATTGAAACTTTCAAAATTTGAAGGGGGGGAAAGGTGGATAGTACAGTTTACTGGCAGTTGAATGGCAGCTTGATTTATTTGAAAAATACTCGCCCTGATCTATTTTATGCAGTTAATATTCTTTCACGTTTTATGCATGAACCACTAGACAACCACTAGAATGCAGCCAAAAGAGTTCTTCGATATATCCAAGGAACAAAAGATTTTGGTCTTCTTTATACAAAGACTAAAAAATTTGTACTTGGTGGATATTCTGATGCCGACATTGCTAGAAGTATTGATGATCGAGCATCAACATTAGGTTATTTGATGAACATGGGGTCAGCAACAGTGTCTTGGAGTTGTAAGAAACAAGCTATAGTGGCCACTTCTTCAGTAGAAGCAGAGTACATTTCAACATGGGAAACAACATGTCAAATTGTTTGGTTGAGCAAAATTTTGCAAGACTTGGGCATTTCTCAGGCAGAAGCTACATCATTATTCATTGACAGCCAGTCAACCATCAAACTTGCCAAGAACCCAGTTTTTCATTCAAAGACAAAGCACGTGGACACCAAGTATCATCATATCAAATCTCTCATTGCCAAAGATGTCCTCAAGCCAGTTTATTGTCCTTCCAAAGATCAGATCTCCGAAATTTTCAAGAAACCGCTTGGGAGAATAAAATTTACTAAGTTCAGGTATGAACTTGGTATCTGTTGTAATGTATCTTTGGATCATACGGGGGAATGTTATATGATCCAAAAATAAAATATTATCATAGGTTATAAAGTTGGAATAAAATAATTATTATTTAATATATTAAATTAATAATTATTATTCTAGAATATTTAATTATTTAATGGAGACATTTAGAATTAGTATATTGTTGTAACAAGATATGATCTCAAATGTGTTGTATCTTAGGCTCTATTTGAGGAGAATTTGTTAGCTAGTTGTTTTGAAATAACATTTATTGTAAATGGACAACTTGTTATTTAATAAGTGATCCATAATTAGAGGTAGTTAGGACATTGAGCTTATAAATAGCTCATTGCAAGAGTGTTTGGTTGTTCGGGTGTAAACTCTTGCAAAATCAAATATGTAATTGTTTTTTCTGATTAATAAAATTATGTGTCTGAGGACACTTCTGGCGTTATATCCATGGGGATTTCGAGGAAGAGATATATATGCAGCAGCCACAAGGATATGAGGTAAAAGGAAGGAGAAACTAGTGTGCAGATCGAAGAAGAGCTTGTATGGCTTAAAATAGGCTCCAAGGCAGTGGTATCTAAAATTTGACAGGCTTATGTCTGAACAAGGTTATACTAGGTGTCACTCTAATCATTGTGTTTATCTCAAAAGGCAAAATGATGATAGTTATATTATAATGTTATTGTATGTAAATGACATGCTTGTTGCAGGTTCTAACATGCAGGAAATAAATGTGCTCAAAAGGAAATTGGAAAAATCATTTGCAATGAAGGATTTGGGTGCTGCAAAACAAATCCTTGGTATGAGAATAACTAGAGATAGGAAGAATCACAAATTAACATTGTCTCAAAGTGAGTACATAGAAAAGGTGTTGAAAAGGTTTAATATTTAGAATGAAAAACCAGTTAGTATACCTCTCGCTTTTCATTTCAAATTAAGTAAGGAGGCATGTCCCAAGACTCACGAAGAAATGGCTCATATGTCTAAAGTTCCATATGCATCAACAGTTGGAAGCTTAATGTATGCAATGGTCTGCATAAGGCCTAATATTGCACATGCAGTGGGAGTTGTAAGTAGGTACATGAACAATCCAGGAAAAGAACATTGGATGGCGGTGAAGTCGATTCTCAGGTATTTGAGAGGTACCACAAATCAAGCATTATGCTTTGGTAGTTCAAACATTGCTCTATAGGGATATGTTGATGCAGATATGGTAGGTGATAGAGATAACAGGAGGAGCACAACAGGTTATGTGTTTACTATAGGTGGAACAACTGTCAGTTGGGTTTCAAAAATCCAAAGTGTTGTTGCACTTTCAACAACAGAAGTAGAGTATGTTGCTGCTATAGTGGCTAGTAAAGAAATGATTTGGCTACAAAGGTTTTTGGATGAGTTGGGTAAGAAGCAGGAGCTACAATAAAATGATATTGTTTAAGTTAAACTCCCAATAATATTATTTTTACTTGTAGTGCCGCTGGTTCGCTGCAGCTCCAACCATGGCCCCTATATTGGACCCTCCGGATCCCCCTTCGGAAGGGATGGATCCTCAAAGCGCATTCTCTTCCTTGGTTAAATCGTTGCCTCCGCAACGCCCCAGGCATGCCCTCTCAAAATTTATGAAGAAGTTGGTTGGGCTCCAAGAGGTTCAATTACCCCTAGTCTTGCCCCGCATGGCCGCTCTGTCCCTGCCTGAAAAAGGCCTCATAGGTCAATTCACAGGCCTCTAGCCTTCTCCTAGAACCGTTCAAAGATGGGTGGAGAGAAATTGGATTGATAAAGTTCAAGGGAAGATTTCCATTAGGTTTTGCAGGAAAGCATATTTCACATTCCACTTCGAATCTAAAGAGGACAAGGATTTAATTTTTAGAAACGGACCCTACTTCATGGACTCCAGGGGCATGTACCTCAACAAATGGACTCCAGATTTTGACCCTGAACTGGATGTCCCCAATGCTGTTCCGGTTTGGGTTCGTCTTCCCCATCTCCCACTCCACTGCTGGGGAGACGAATCTGTGCGTGCCATCGGGAATGCAGTTGGCAAATACATCGACCGTAGCGAACCGAAAGAGAACATGCAAGCCTGTGTGAGGATTTGCGTCGAAGTTGACCTTGGAAAAGGACTCCCCGAAGCAATAAAACTAAAGGTGGACGAGTGGAGCCATATTCAGCAGCTCGATTACGAGCAGATCCCCTTCAAATGTAAGGTATGTCACAAATACGACAATTTTTCCAATTGATGTGCTAAACTTGTGGATGTAGAGAGCGGTGATCAAGAAGGCCAATGGGAACCTGTCAAAAAGAAGAAGTCTGCCCCGACATTCAAAGCTCCTCTAGAATCTGACCCTCCTGTTCCTTCTGCCCCCCGGTCCTGCCTCATCATCCCCTCCCCCTTCCTCCCATCCCCCTCCTAATCCGCCCATCCCCTCCTCTTCTAACCCTTTCTTAGTCTTATCATCCCTAGATCCTCCACCCGAGGATCCTTCTCTGGCCCCCTCTCTTCCCTCCGATCCTTCAGATCCTTCCCCCCTCCTGATCTCCCATTCACAGGCTTCCCTCGATCCCCCCCTTCCTAGGCTCACAAGAAGCTCATCCAAAGACCATGGTTCCTCCTGTGACTCCTTCAAGAAATCAGGTCCTGGTAGAAAATCTGCCAAGTAGCATAGAGACGAGAACACTAAAAAAGACATAGCCATGGGCACTCAAACCCCTATAGAATCTTTCATCCTAGGGCAACACGAGAAGGAGGCATCTCAAGAGAGGCGAGCACCTCTCTGTAAGCCAAACATCCAATGATGAAAATTCTATCTTGGAACAGTAGGGGTTTAGGCATCCCTCCAAAGTTTTAGCCCACAGAGAAATTATACATAGTGAAAAGCCAGAAATTATTTTGATTCAGGAGACAAAACTTAAGTAGCAAGATATAAGAGGAATAATAGATCAGCAGAAACACTATATAGGTAGCACCAGCGACTCAAGAGGAGCTTCCGGAGGTATTGCTACCCTTTGGGCTCACAGCAAATGGGACTGCATTTCAGAAAATCTACACCAGCGTTGGATCAAAACGGTCTTGGAAAATAAAATAGACAATCAAACAATAATTATCTACAATGTATACGCTCCCAACCAATACAGAGAAAAGGAAAGCTGTTGGGATGATTTGAAGGAAAGCATCGACAGGGAAACAACTATAAATATTATAGTGGTTGGCGACTTCAATCTGATCCTTCATGCCAATGAAAAAAGGGGAGGATGCTTTTCGCCTGACCCCTTCAGAGGCCGTTTGGAAGCTATCATTTGGGACCATGAATTTGTGGATGTTGTTCCAAAAAGTCGTAGGTATACCTGGAGCAACCGATTTGGCAACGTAATGGAACGGCTGGACAGGTTCCTAATAAATGTTTCGTTCCTCTCCTCCTTTTACTGTGGGGCATGCTAACATTCTTTCCACTTCTACCTCGGATCATTACCCCTTAATGCTCACGTTGGAAACTCATTGCCCTCTAGGGCCAATTTCGTTCAAATTCAGTCCGCTCTGGAGTTGGGACCCAGTGGTCAAAGATATTATTCAGAGATCCTGGAACCAGCACGTTGAAGGCTCACCAGGTTCATCTGGGAAACCAACTCAAGAGAATCAAACAAGCCATGAAAGAGTTGGCAAGAGCCAATTACAAAGAACATGAAGAGATAAAAAAAAAAATTAAAAATGATCTTGAATGCATCCAAAGAACAATAGAGGTTCATGGTCTCTCTCAACAGAAAAAGGAGCAAGAAGGTGCCCTTTACGCAAAGCTGAGCCATATAAACAGAGAAGAAGAGATAAAATGGAGACTAAAGTCAAGGCAGCTCTGGCTGCAAGATGGTGACAAAAATACAACTTTCTTCCACGAACAGGCCACGGCTAGAAAAATCAGGAACAACGTTAGCTCAATTTTGGACAATGAAGGCAATCAGCATAACACCCAAGAGGCCATCAGAAGGGTCGCCACTGATTACTACAGAGAGCTTCTAACTGAAACCAAAGGAGAAGAGAATTACGTTGACTTTCTTCAATACTTGCCCAAGGGAGTTACCAAAGAAATGAATGACAGCCTGGTAAAAGAAATAGAAGAGGAGGAAATCAAAAGAACGATCTGGGCTATGAATCCTAATAAGTCTCCCGGGCCTGATGGATTCCCCATTTGTTTCTATAAGGCCTTTTGGGGTGTAATTAAAAAAGACTTGACTAAGATGATCAGATGGATTTGGAGAAAGAGAAAAATAAGTCGATATACCAATGCCACTTTTTTGGCTCTCATCCCTAAAGAAGACAGGCCCACCACTTTTGCTCAGTTTAGACCCATTTCCCTCTGCAACTCCTCATACAAAATTCTGGCTAAAATCCTTGCTACTGGCCTTAAGCCCCTCCTCCCCTCTTTGATTTCGGACAACCAAGGAGGATTTATGGCCAACAGACAAATTACTGACTCCATTCTTTTAGTTCAAGAAGCCATCCACTCAAGCCTCTCTAGGAAGGAGAAAGGATTTATTCTCAAACTCGACCTCGCCAATGCCTTTGACAGAGTTAGACACTCCTTCCTTACTGTTGTTTTAAAAAACATGGGTTTTGAGTTGCCCTTCATCAACCTCATCACCGCTTGCATCTCTGGGCCTTGGATTTCCCCATTGGTTAATGGTATACTGGGTGAAGCCTTTCAATCCTCCAGGGGTCTCAGACAGGGTTGTCCCCTCTCCCCGTATCTATTCATTCTTATGGCTGAATCTTTTAGCCAAGCTTTGGACTACAACAGAAGAATGGGCCTCATAACTGGAATCAAATTTGGAAATGGAGCCAAGAACATCAATCATTCTCAGTTCGCCGACGAAACCTTGCTTATTGGAGGAGCCTCCACCACTATAGCAAGGAGGTTCAAGACTCTTTTGGACAAATTTATGGGGTACTCAGGAGGTTTGGATAATCAGTTGAAAAGCTGTATTTTTGGATGGAATGCTTCAAATCAGGTCATTCATAAGATTGCTAATATCTTTGGTGTCACTTGCAACCTTCAGTGGACGCATTTTTCATAATTGGGCATGCATGTGAGCCTAAAACCTTTGAAGGCGGGAACTTGGGACATCATCATTGAAAAAGTGAAGCGGAAGGTGCAACAGTGGGGTTCAATTTGGCTTAATCTAGCAGGACAACTCATCCTCCTTAAATCTGGTATTTCTTCTCTCCCCCTTTATCGATTTTCTCTGTATCAAGCCCCTTCTTCTTTACATAACAAAATGGAAGTTATCCTTTGTCACTTCCTTTGGCAAGGAGGGAAATCTGATAAAAAGAAATTCAATTTAGTTAGCTGGAAACAAGTCATTCAAACCCAGGACAGAGGAGGTCTCGGTGTCAGATCCCCCAAATTTCAAAATCTTGCCTACGGAGGGAAGATAGTCTGGAGCTCATCGCTGGTCCTTCAACATGGTGGAAAAGGGTTCTGGAAACCAAATACCTGAACTGCCCAAGACAACAATTGCTTGATTCGGTCATACCCAATAGAGACTCTTCAAAAATCTGGAGCCTTTGTAAAAAAGCTATCCCGTTCATTGCCCAAAACATATCCAAAGTGCCCAAGGGAGGAGACAATATAAATATTGGAGCTGATAAGATTCTGGTACAACAACCTATAATAAGCCATGAAGAAACCATCCTTATTCTCTCCTTTCTCAGCAGCAAGGGTATCCATTTTCTGGATCAGATCTCTAGCTGGGATCCTCTATCCCACCTTTGGCTGGGATGGTCCTTCTCTGATGTTCCCACTGCTCTCAATCCTAGCCTTGCCTTACTGCAGTCTTTCCTCCACAACAAATCCCCCGTCAAAAAGAATGAGAGGGATGGCTTATGTTGGGATCCAAATGGCTCTGAATTCTCAGTTCGAGCATCTCACCAACAAATCTGCCACAACACTTTCCCTATACCAATATGGAACTCTTGGAGAATGGTTTGGAAGTCAGAGGCTCTTCCCAAAATTAAAATTTTCATCTCGACCTTACTAAAAGGAAAAATTCTAATAGCAGAGAATTTACAAAAGGGAGGTATCAATGGTCCATCCTGTTGTCGCAACTGCTATGCTGCGGAAGAATCTATGCAACACCTCTTTGTAAACTGTTCTTTTGCTATTGATTGTTGGAAAGAATTGTATCCAATTGATAATTTCCCTTGGGTCGTCCAGCACTCCATAGGTAAAGTGATACAATACTGGAAAAAGAACTGTCCTTGGAAAAATAAGAACAACAATTTAGTGTAGAGGGTCTGGAACATTCTCCCATACACCATGTTATGGTGTATTTGGCTGGTAAGAAATAGGAAAATATTTAAGGATAAGAATTCGACTTCTAGAACAGCCTGCAACAAGGAAAAAACTCTAGCTCTTGAAACTATCTCAGTCAAAACTCATAGCAATATTGATGCAACAGAGTATAGTGTGGAAGAAAGGAACTTCATCAGCTACATCTTAGACAAAAATCACATCTTTCAAAATGGAAATATAATGAGAGTTCAGCGCAGACAGGGAACCCATAATTGGAAGATAAGGCTCAAAGAGGAGGAGTTTGAAATTTGGTTGCAAAAATGTAACTGCTTCTACCTTTTTTTCGATGGAGCATCCAAGTCGAACCCAGGTATTGCAGGGGCAGGGGGTGTGATCTACAATGCCAGTGGGGAATGTGTCCTCTTCTATGAATGGGGCTTAGGGAATATCTCCAATAACAGGGCAGAGGCATTGGCCCTATATCAAGGTCTAAAACAACTCAGCAGACTTGGTATAAGCTCAGCGAAAGTCTTTGGAGATTTTTCTATAGTTATTAGTTTAATGGCTCAAAAAAAAAATCTCCGAACGCTCTCCTCCAGCAGGTCATACAGTGCTACCAATTCTTACAAATGACAATGGGAACACTACAGTTCCACCACATCCTTCGGTCTTTCAATAAGGAAGCAGACATGCATGCAAATAAGGCTTGCGACAGGACAATCGACAATCTGTTATGCAATACAGAGGAGTCACTTCAGTCTTTGCCATGATTCGTTTCAGTCCTTCCAGCATTTATCCTGACGGCTCTACCAAGTTGAAACAGTATCATATCCTCCAGGCTTGCAGCAGGATCAGCATCAGCGATCGAATATGGCAGAGAATCGTTCCCTTTCTCAATCTTCTGCCTCTAACCAACTTTACTTATTTCTATCAGAATTGTATCTTCTCGCTCTCGGTCAGTGCAAGCTCCAAGCTCCAATGCGACCTGGATGATTTCATTATCCCTGTAAACAATGACACCAAATGGGGATGACCCTCCTACTGCTCTTAACTTATTTTAGATGACTTACAAATGTCAGTTCTTAGTCTTTCAATTTGTCAGAATCTATACTAGCTTAGACTCTCTCAAACCTGGAACAAGCCGGACCAAGGAGATAATTGCTCTCTGTAACTTCTTAGATCCAGAGCCTCCTCTATATCTCTCATGTATCACATGAACCTATGTTCCCGCTTTTTTTTTTCTTCAGTTTTTAATATAGAAACCGATTCTATAAAAAAAGAAGAAGAAGCAGGAGTTGGGCAGGCTATACAGTGACAGCCAGAGTGCCATACATCTTGCAAAGAACTTTGCATTTCATTCCAAGACTAAGCATATACCAGCTCAAGTTACCATTTCATACGGTCAACATTGGAAGATGGACAGTTGAAGTTGGAAAAGATACACACTTAGCTAGAATCCTGCAGATATGTTAACAAAAGTTGTAACCAGGGAAAAACTGAGAATCTGCTCAATTTCAATTGGTCTTCAAGTATGATGAAGAAGATGAGAAACAACCAGGTCCAAAGAGGAGTCATTGTCTAGCAAATGAAGCAACGATGGAGTTGCTATAATCAGTCTCCAAATGGGAGATTGTTGGGTGTGGAGCTTGATTATCTTCTGTATTCAAAGGTTTCAACTAGATGTATACCCCAGGAAGATTGTACACCCCTCCACACAGGGGGGACTTGTCCCCCCCACGGGGGTTCAAGGGCCAACGGTCCCTCGGCGGGGGTTTGGGGGCAGCACCCCCGAAGCTAAAAACGGATGTAAAATTGCCTTGTAAAAGTCTAGTAATTTCTAGTCAATCTGGGCCATTCATTAGGCGGATGATCTGACGGTAGAAGTTATGTTTAATTTAGGGTTTTTTCCCTAGAAGGCAACCCCGCACTATATATGAGGGATTTGTATTGCGTCTATGGAGATCTGTATTCTGGGTGAAGAAGAGAGAGGAGACTGAGAGCGAAGAGGGAGTTACAGTGGATCTGTTGTAGGTTGTATCTCTTCAGTTTGTTGGATAATATAAAAGGAAGGACTAGTTATTTCTCCGTGGACATAGCCCAAACTGGGTGAACCAAGTATATTTGTGTCTCTCTTCTTTCATGCATTTTTTGTGTTTATATTTTTGCAATATTTTATGTGTTCCATTGCTTCGTAATACATAATTTTCTAATAAAAGTCTAATGGGTCCAGTATGAAAATTTGATGAAACAAGGCCTTCATGTGTATTGTTGTGTACCAGGAGCATCCAGTCTGAAAATTTATGAAACGTGGTCCCTGAAGGAAGAGATAAGGTTGTAGCCTTGTGTAGGTCGGCGGATACGTACTAGTAATCACATTGGCTAGTACAAGAGCTAGGGGCTTGCAACTCCCTTCTAGTAGAAGCTGGAAAACAAGATAAGTTTGTAGCCTTCTGCAGGTGGGTGCTTGCGTTCTACTATGAGTTTGCACCAGTACAAGATTGTAAATAGATTTTCTTATTATTAAAAGAAGACAGAGACGACAACATTAGGTGGTTTTCACCCACATTGGGTTTCCACACACATTGGGTTTCCACCTTAAATCTTGGTGTTCATGTGTGTTTCTTATGTGTGATGGCTTATTTTATGTTTACTACTCTGTTTAATAAGTTATTGATGCACTGGTTAAAGATCAACACATGATAAATTGTCTAAAGCACAAGTTTTCTAGGTGTACATTTATTTATCTATCATAGTTGCGTGTACACACTAGTTCACTTCAGAGAAGTAGCGTATATAAATCGAGAAAAGAAATTTTTTTGATCAGATAATACTGATTCACCCCCCTCTCAGTATTATTTCCAACAATAACCACAATCATCTGCATATACCAATCCAGACTAGCATGATACATATAACATCAAGATCTTAAGTACAATGACCATAACCATCATGCATATGATCACAATTCATATAACAAGAAGTTATTATTCTTCATGACTAACTGACGCATATACATATGATCACACTGATTAACTAACATCTATCATACATGTAACCACAATAACCATAGACTGACAGACATATACATAACCCTAATTCTTATAACAACCATTAACCAACATACCTACATACCCACTATACAAACCTGTATGACGATTTTCTGTTACCTCGAGGTCCAGTGCTACAACCTCACTTTGATGATATGCATCTCCTGCTCTATCTCAGCCAACACATTAGCATCATAACAACCAACAGTAATACGATGACACCAACTACATACAATGACCTCACAACGCATGTATAAGTTACTATACATGCATAACTATAACCACGACAATGCATGCATAACAACACATAAACACTGACATGCATAACAAGTACATATACAACCAACATGCATTCATGACAAATGCATCCCAACAAAACATCATAAACTTCTACATGTCAACACACCTATAACAATGAATACCACCATGCATACATAACATGCACATATACATCCTTCACACATGCATGACAAACCCATTCCACCCACCCAATCCAAGGGTTGAACCATGCCCTGATACCACTCTGTAACACTCTTCTCCCACACTTACCCAAGCTAACCGGTCCATCGGGGTAAACATGTGATGAAGTGTTATGCAACTAGCTCAAAGAAAAGAAGAAAAGGTAGATCAACGACTTAAAAATTGTCCTCTTCGAGGGGGAAACCTCCTTTACATTTCATAAATAAACAATTCTTGGACGATACAAATGATAAGGCCTCCTTTATACATATAGGATTCTAAGTGGGCACAATATAATCAGAGCCTACATAACAATAATAATGTAAGGGAACAACAATAATAATAGTGGGTTTCCACAGGACACAACAATAACAATATGGGGGCTACATGGGAACAACAATAGAAATAAGGGGGCTACACTAACAATAATAATAAGGGGGCTAAACTAGTAATATAGGGACCTAACATGTCCCTCTCCTTCAAAAAACTGTTGTCCTCAACACTTGAGTAGCTCTAAGTGCTTCTGTATAAAAATTTCACACTCCCATGTGGAATCTTCAGTGAGTAAGTTCTTCCACTTAATGAGATACTCTGAAATTGATCCATTCCGTAGTTGTTGGGTTCTTTTTTCGTGACTACTTCAGGATCAAATATGATTTTTCATTTTTCGTCAAGTTTTGGAAACATTGTTTGAACTAGAAGCTTGTCACCAATAACCTTCTTTAAGCATGAAACAAGGAAAACTGGGTGTGCTTGGGAAGATGCAGGTAGCTCCAATTTGTATGCCATAGTACCAATGTTTTGCAACACCTTGTAAAGACTGTAGTACTTGGGCGATAATTTATTATCCTTCTTATCTTGCTTGAGGGACATTTGTTTGTATCGTTGTAGTCCTAAAAATGCCCATTCACCTACAACAAAACTTCTTTCACTACGATGTTGATATGCCTATTGTTCCATTTGATTCTGCGCCAAAGAGAGGCTATCCTTTAAGAGTTGGAGAAATTTTTGTTGATGCTCAATGTGATCTTCCATTACTTGAACCTTAGAATTTTCTCTTAAAGATGATGTGATGGATGGTGGATGATATCCATAAAGTGCCATAAATGGGATCATTTTTGTTGTAGTATGGAAGGAAGCGTTATACCATCATTCAACTAGAGGTAACCATTTGACCCATTGTGTTTGTTTATCAAATACAAAGAAATGAAGATATCCTTCCAAACGTTTGTTCACTATATCAGTTTTCCCATTAGATTGAGGATGATAAGATCAATTATGAGCTAATTGAGTACCCAGGAAAGCAAATAATTCCGTCAAAAAATTTCCAGTGTAAATGGGATATTTGTCGCTTACAATAATCTTTGGATTTCCATGTAGCTTTCGAATTGTTTCCATAAATCCATTAGCAACTATACTCGCTGTAAATGCATGAGATAACACACAAAAGTGTGCAAACTTGGTAAGTCTATCAACTACCAACATGATGACACTCTTTCCTTTGAACTTGGTTAAACCTGTGATAATATCCATCGAAACCTCTTCCCAACATTGACTTGGAATGGATGAAGGTTGTAATAGACCCGAGATCTGAATTGTCTCAACTTTATTTTGTTGGCAAAGCAAACATTCTGCCACAAAATTTTGAATATCAGATTTAAGGCCATCCAAAAAAAATTGTTTCTTGACCCTATGGTAAGTTTTTAAAAATCTTGAGTTCCCTCCTAAGGGAGAGGTGTGCAATTCCAAAAGAATCTTTTGTTTGAGTTGGGAATTCTTGCAAAGATATAAGCAATATTTGTACCATAATGAATAGTTTTTCCAATTGAATGTATCAGATTTACTAGGATCTTGCTGCAACTTTTGAATGATTGTCCACACTTCTTCGTCATTCTTTCATTCATCCCTTGCTTCGGTTATCTGATCTGGTTGGATAATAGAAATGGCACAAATTAATGCTTCCACATCCTCATCCTTTCTTGAGAGTGCATCTGCAACAACATTTTGCTTCCCTTTTTTGTAGATGATTTCAAAGTCATAACATAACATTTTTGTGACCCATTTTTTCTACTCTTATGAAGATAATATTTGTTCAAAAAAGTATTTGAGACTATCATGATCTATTTTTACCTTGAAGTGTATTCCCATTAGATAAGTTCCATTGCTTTAGTGCATGCAGTATTTCCAACATGTCTTTCTCATAATTAGGTTTGTGTAAATACTTTCCTTTAATTAGATGACTTTCAAAAGCAATGGGTCTTCCTTCTTGCATTAAAACATCACCAATTCCATTTCCTGAGAAATCACATTCCACAATAATAAAAAAATTGTGAAGTCTGGCGTAGCTAAGACCGATGGTTAGCACATTGCCTCTTTAAGATATTCAAAGGCCTTAGTTGCTTCTACAGTCCAAGATAATGCATCTTTCTTCAGTAATGTTGTGATGCAGGAGCATTCAACTCAACAATATCATTGTATTTTAGTAGACATAGGGGGTCTTGTGTTTCCAAGGAAGTTGGTTTCCTATGTTTTGAATTAATGTAATTATTAAGGTTTTGGGTGATTTTAATGAGAGAAGCTAGAATAGGGATTTAATTAAGTATAGTGAGGCATATTTCTAAATGTTCTCGAATGTAGGAGAACATGAGAGAATCATGATAGTTGAGAGATTTGAGAATTAATTGTAAAACTTAGATTAGGATTTAGTTCATGATTTTGTGGATTAGAGAGGATCCTTAGAGATAAGGAAGAGATTTTAGGATTTTGTTGCGAAGGTTATGGATCTAAGCCAGGAATTGGTTGTAAAATCATTTTGTATAAATGTAATCCTAAAAGGCATAGTCAGGGGTTAGCTAGTTAGTCAGGTCAAGAGTTAGATCGGTTTGATTGTAAGCCTACGACAGGTAGAAAAACAGAGGCCACTGATTAGAAAATCAAGCCAGAGAGACAGAGAGTCTCATTATGTAATCATTTGTTTTATATATATATATATATAATATATATATATATATATATATATAGATATATATATATATTTATATATATATAGATATATATATATATATATATATATATATTATAATATTATATATATATTATATATATTATATATATATATATATATATATATATATATATATTTTATAATATATAATTCTTAATATATATATTATATCTATATATATTATAATATATATAATATATATATATATATATATATATATATATTATATATATATTATCAATACATACATACATACATACATACATACAGAGATTCAATTCCTAAATTGTGTAAGTGTGTGGTTTGAGTAATTGAATGATAAATTGTGTGAATTAGAGGTTCTGCATAATATATGTATGCAGGTGGAGTTCGGGCAGAACATAGAGAAGAAGTGAGGATGAAGGATCGTGTCAGATCGTTGAATCTGATTGAAGGATCAATGTGAAGTTCAAGAGTGACAATGTCTAAGAGTACGCAGAGTTAAATAGATAGGGAGTTGTGTTGCAGAACAATCAAAGACCAAAAACCCTGGAGGACCCCGAAACCACGTAAAGGCGAAGAAAGTAAAGGCATGAAGGAAGGAAGTAAATGTGCATAGGAGCCGTCAGATCATTTAGATCGTCGAATATTAATGGCGGAAGAAGAATGGAAAAGGAATAGATCTGGATCGTTAGATTGACAGATCTGTTAAATTGACGGTGATCAGCAACTGTGGGGTAGGAGAGTGCGGATTTTCTTGATCGTGGCTGAAATTCCACACTCGCTCCTAGCCGTCGATCTCATATTCAACCTCTTGGATCATAGTTGATTGCGGGGGTTAAGCTCGTTTTAATCCGTGTTCTAGTTGAAGTCCCGCAAACCATAGATTTGATGGCCTCTTATATCTAACGGTCATCGCGCGCCAATCAGCTCGTGCAATAGTCAAGGAAGAAGGCAGTTTTATCAGCAAAGTTGTTTATTGGATGGATAAAACATGGTAAGTGGTAATTCAGGTTGGTAACCTGATTCCATTTATCGAATAACACGTAGCACGCCGCAGGAGAGAGAAAACCACTTTATCGGGCGGGTAATCCCCATGCAAGTGGCTCATCCGATATCATTGTTAGCCGTTGGATCAAATGGGTTTTGATCAATGGTGGAGGATCACCGATTAGTTTCGATGATTGGGTGAACCATCAACTATTAGAATTAAGGGTGAGATCAACGATGGAGATTGAAGTCGATAAGGCTTGGGCCTGAGCGGACTCGAGAATTTTATCAACACGAGTTAAGTGATTTGGGTTCCAGTGGATGAATGGGTTTAAGTGGCGATACAACGCAACAACCGTTGATCTGATGGAGTGAAATCAATGGTGGAGGCTGAATGTGATAAAGGTGAGCGTCGAAAAATGTGCAAGGTCGTGGAATGGCGGAAAAGTGAGGTTTAAAGCAGTTTATGTAATATTTCTATTATATTAGAGTTATAATAGAAATAGCAGAGCCAAAGGTATTATGGTTTAAGTCGGGTTTTACCAAAGTCTAACCATGGTATGGTTAAGATGAGTGGATATTAAGAATTAACCAAAGCTTAAGAAGGGTTGAATAAAGTTCCGCTCAAAAGGATTAATTAAGGTTAAGACTATGGACAGTCAATTGAAACAATTCCACATGAGATTTAATTAAGGGGCCTTAAACCTTAATTTATGAAGGTTTGACTAGGCAGGGTAATTGAAATTCCTGGGATAAATGAGATTATGCATTTTATATGCTTACTGTGGGTAAATTCGGCTTAGGCTGGAATCATGTTGTTAGAGGTGTTGATATTATCCCATAATTCTTAAAAAACTTGCGATAATACCCTGTCACCCCGAGAAGCCCTCGCAGATACTTTATGGTTGTGGGGATTTTCTATTCCTCAATGGATTTAATTTTGTTAGTGTCTACCTTAACACCCTCATGAGATACAATATGACACATTTATTCCACCTCTTGTACTCCAAATAAACATTTGGAGGTTTTTGCATATAATTGTTTCTCCTCCAATAGTTTGAGCACCCTGTCAACATGTTGAACATGATCCTTCCAGGACTTGTTATAGATTAGTATATCATCAAAAAATACTAACACAAATTTTCTAAGGAAGGGTTTGAAAATAGAATTCATCAAACCTTGAAATGTGGAATGTGCATTAGTAAGGCCAAAAGGCATGACCAAGAATTCATAATGACCCTCATGAGTTTTGAATGTTGTTTTCAGAATGTCTTCAATCTTCATTCTAATTGATGATATCTCGAACGAAGTTCCATACCTATGAAGTAAATTGCTCCATGTAATTTTGTCCAATAATTCATCAATGAAAGGAATGTGAAATTTATCTTTAATGGTGAGTTTGTTGACCTCTCTATAATCCAGACACATATGCCATGATCCATCCTTCTTGTGCACCAATACTACTAGAGTAGAGAAAGAACTTTGAATAGGTTGAATTACACCGACCTCTAGCATTTCTACAACCATACATTCAATTTCACTCTTTTGGGCATAAGGATATCTGTGAGGTCTAGTGTTTAGAGGAACACTTCCTGGGATCAAATGAATAGCATGATTATGATCATGAATAGGTGGAAGGCCTTTGGGAGTCTCAAAAACCTTGGAATGATTGTCCAATGCTTTTTTGAGATATGGAGAAATATATGATTTCAATGTTTGAACCTCTAGTGAGCATAATTGTACAAATAAACCTCAATTTCTTTTCTTTGTAAGCTTTGTCATTCCATTAGAGTTGATTATATTTCCTGGTTTTCGTGCAATACACCTTAATTCAACTTCCTTTCCTTCCCAAAAAAAATTCAAGAAAAGTTCTTGAAAATTAAAAGTTATCGTCTCGAAAGATTGTAACCATTGGACTCATAATACAACATGAGGACCACCAATTGCAATGGAAATGATTGAACTATTCAATACATATTCCCCCATTGTTAGTTGATATTATGGAACTTTCCATAGTAATTTATAGTTCTTCCATTTGCAACCATTACTTGACACTCTGGTCTTGTATATAGGAAGCAATTCAATTCCTTGGATATCTTACAATGAATAAAATTATGGGTACTACCCAAATCAATCAATACTATTACATTTTTCTTCTTGATATATCCTTTTATCTAGAGATTTTGAAGAGTGATAATTCCTGCCAATGCATTACATGATATGTTCGGATTCATTTATTCTTTCTCTGAGGTTGGTTACTGGTGTATATCCTCTTCTTTTGATGTTTCTTGTTCATTTTCTTCCTCCTCTTCACAATCTATGTAAAATAATTTATTCTTGGAGCACTTATGACCTTTAGTGTATTTTATATCACATTTATAACAAAGCCCTTTTTTCTTTTTTCCTCAGATTGTTGTGGTGTCAACCTTGTAGGTTGTGGAAGGCTAGGAGCAGAAACGCTTCCATCTTTATAGTTTTGAGTGGTAGACTTCCTTGTTACCATAATTTTGCTTTCAAATTTTCTTTCCACCTTGAATTCTTTCTCGAATGAATCTGGTTTGCAAAAGAGAACCTCATGCTGGATGTTATCCTTTAAAGTCCCTATGAAGACATCAATCTTATGCTCCTCTGGAATATCAGATACCCTGATATTCAATTTTTTGAAGTCCTTAGTGTGCTCCATTATTGAGCCCTTTTGTTTGAGATTTACCAATTGGCTAAAGAAGGCGTTTCTCTTTGTATCCTCATAATGTGCTATCATTTCGTCAGTAAAAATTGACAAAGTGACAAGTGGTTTACGAGAACAAATCCATCGATACAATACAAACTGATTGGGTTCTAAATATAAAGATGTAATGTGTACCTTTTGTGTGTGTTGCATATCATGGAGATAAAAATATTGCTCCATCTGTAGTATCCATGTTACTAGATCCTTGCCATCAAATTTCCTCATATCAATCTTTGGAATGTGATGGGTCTTAAACCCAACATTGGAGTCTCTAAAATCATGATTAACATTTCTTTTGATCTCATCATGAGTTTCATGGAATACCTGTTCACCATTAGGAAATATTTTGATGCAGAAGCATGCGACTTGGAGGAAAAATCTTCAAACTTATTCCAAAAATCCAAAAAAATCTACAGGCAAAGGAGTGGGGTTCTTTAGCCATCAAATTCCACGCTTTTCTAGTTTAAGATAAGGATATAATTAAGAATAAAATTATGTTGTAATAATCTCTTATGGATAAGCGATAATAAGCCTTATGGATAATTTATTTAATTGCTTCACTGTAATTGGCATGATTTTGTAAGAGATAAAGACTGAGTAAGATTTATCTATTATGTTTTAAAAGGGAATAACGAGACGCTCTGAAGAAGTCAATCCTGGATGCATTGTGACTTTAGAAGAACTCTCTCTGTGCATATGAATTGACAGTTCTTTGTTAACTGGTATTTGCATGTGTGTTTGGTGGCGATTCTTTTCTTCTGAACCTTGTTAATGGTGATTCGTTATTGTTTCCCTATTAATACTTGATTTAAGCTTGCTAATGTGTTTTTCCTTATATCAGCACACCTGTTTTCCTTGTAAGCGTTGTTGAGTTCCACAAGGGGAAATTCAGTTTTACACAGGAAATTCGTGAAACTACTTAGCTGAACGAAGTGTCAGACCTGATATTTTATTGAATCTGGTTCATACCCGTATCGGGTCCGAACCATTATCGCATCGCAGAACCACAAGTGGAGTGGAAGGGAGCTTTGGAGCCGCTGAAGTCTGAAACTCTGATAGCTCGGAACCGAAACACTATAGAGCAAGGTGTATAAGGTGTCAGGTCCGCGAAGTTGATCGCATCGCTAGATCGGAGTGGGAGGAGCCTAGTATTGGGAGCATTAGAGTCGCGATTGTGATCTCCAATAACACTATGTGTTATTGCATCGGAGGAAGGAACGTTGGAAGGTCGATAGTAACCACCGATAGTGTTATTTGGGTGTAACACATTTCTTTGGGAATCTTGCGCCGATAGTGTAATTCCTGAGAATTAACATTATAGTGATGTTAAAGCACGATAATGTTGTTACATTCCTTTGTAATAGAAGCTCGCCGACTGTGTGTTTTGTGTTTAAAACGCAGTTTCCTCATTTTAAAGTAATGCTAGTATATTTTATAATTCCTATGGAATCATAGTTCGGAAGGAGGGAAACAGGGCTATGATATGATTTGTGCCGATAACAAGGGTTGGGGTGATTAGAGGGAAAAACTCATGAAGCAGTCAGGCTGATAATAGATGACTAATACACCTATTGAAATAGAAGGAGAAATTTAGCGAGAGTTAGAAGAAATTATTTCAGGTTTCAGCCGTTTGTCCATATCGCCTGCACCCAGGCCACCATTAGTGGTATCAGAGCAACCTGTTGACACTGAATTGAATCTCAGAAGCAGGAAAAGGAAAGTTAATATGGCTTTCAGATTTGGAAGAGGACGACCTTTTGCAAATGCTGAAGTAATGGAAGTTGTGCAACAGATGCAAGCCAGATTTGATGCATTAACAACAAGAATAAATATAGATGATGGAGATGTTAGTGAGCCTGAGGTTGAAGCTGCAGAGGAGGAAGCTGTAGCAGTTACTCCTGAGATGAGATTCTTCCAGTCAATGTTGAGATCCACAACTAGGCCAAAGACCGAGGTTTCAATATATGAAGGAGGAATGAATCCAGAAGAATTGATAGACTGGATTAATGGCATGGAGAAATTCTTCGACTATGAAGAAATAGAAGATGAAAAAAAAAAGTAAATTTTGTTGTCACCAAGTTAAAAGGCCATGCAATGCTTTGGTGGGATGATGTGCAGGCAAAAAGAAAGGGACTTAGCAAGAAACCTATAAAAAATTGGAGCAGAATGGTAGCAAAGCTAAGGGGTAAGTTTTTACCAAGTAATTATAAGCAAACTTTGTTCAGACAGATGCAAAATCTTAGACAGAGATCTATGACAGTGAAAGAATACACAGAGGAATTCTATAAGGTAAGCATAAGAGTTGGAGAAACTCAGGATACAGATGAGAAGGTGGCTAGATATGTGAATGGTCTTAGGATGGACATTCAAGATGAGATAAGTATAATGTCTCATAAAACAATAGAGGAAGCTTATCAGGTGGCACTGAAAGCTGAAGAAAAGCTCGTGAGGAAGCAAACTGCCAGAAGGAGAGGTACTTTCCTAGGAAGGGGAATTCAAGGTGGTAGAGGAAGATCTACAACAGCTAAAGATGGAGCTAACAGTAGCTCAACACACCATGCACCCACGGGAGGTGATACATGAGGCAGAAAGAGTTTTTCTAGAGGAAGAGGAGGCAGAGGAAGAGGAAGAGGAGGCAGAGGAAGAGGAAGAGAAACAAGATGTTACAGATGTAACAAGCTGGGACATAGAGCTTTTGAATGCTCAGAGAATGCAGGAACAAGCCAAAGGAATGAAATTTTTGCTCCAGTTGAGGGAGAATTGAGAGGAGAATCTTTGGTAATCAATAAAGTCTTGCTCAAGCTAGCAAAGGAGATAGCTAAACCATCACAAAGAAAGACCTTGTTTAGAATAGTGTGTAAGATTCAAGGGAAGTGTTGTCAGATGATCATTGATAGTGGCAGCACTGGTAATCTGATCTCTACAGAAGTGGTGGAGAAATTGAAGCTGAAGACAATGAAACATCCAACACCTTACAGGGTGTCATGGTTACAAAAGGGACATTGACTGTTAGTGAATGAACAATGTGAAGTGGAGTTTCAGTTGGGCCAGTATAAAGATAAAATTGTATGTGATGTGATGCCAATGGATGTGTGTCACATATTGCTTGGAAGACCTTGGAAATATGACAAATGAGCTATGCATGATGGAAAAAGAAACACATACAAGTTTAGAAAGGATGGTTTCAATCATACGTTGCTACCTTTGCAAAAGGAAGATGCGCCAGGAAAGAAGACCAATCCAAAAACTTTGTTACTAGGAGGAAAGGAATACTTGAATGAGATTGAAGAGAATGAGGTAATTTTGCTGTAATTTGGAAGCCCAAGGTAATAATGACTTTTACTACAGTTTTTGATTTACCCATTGAAATTCAAGAAATGTTGGAGAACTATTGTGATATTATTGTTGATGATTTTCCTAATGAGTTACCACCCATTAGAAGAATTAGCCATCATATAGATTTGATTCCTGGAGCAAGTCTACCTAACAAAGAAGCTTATAGAATGAATCCTACAAAAAATGAAGAGGTTAGGAAGCAGGTGCAAGAATTTCTTGACATAGGGTTGATTAGAGAAATCTTGAGTCCTTGTGCAGTACCAATAGTGCCGAGTCCAAAGAAAGATGGATGCTGGAGAATGTGTACAAATTCAAGAGCCATTAATAAATCACAATCACGTATATATTTTCTTTACCTAGAATTGAAGATTTAATGGATTTCTTGAGTGGAGCAAAGTATTTTTCAAAATTAGATCTTAAAAGTGGGTATCATCAGATAAGGATAAGAGAAGGGGATGAGTGGAAAACAACCTTTAAGACAAATGAGGGATTGTATGAGTGGAGAGTAATGCCTTTTGGGTTGTCAAATGCACCAAGTACGTTTATGAGACTCATGAATGAAGTTATTAAAGAGTTTATTGGTAAATTTGTAATAGTATATCTGGACGATATATTAGTTTACAGCAGGTCTAAGGAGGAGCACATGAGACATCTGAATTATGTCTTACAAAGGCTACATCAAGAGAAATTATTGTTGAATTTGAAGAAGTTTTCATTCATGAAAGAAGAGCTAGTGTATTTGGGTTTTGTTATTTCTATTGAAGGGTTGAAGATGGATCTAGATAAGATCAAGGCAATCATGGAGTGGTCTTAACGTAAAAGTGTTTTTGAGGTTTTTTGCTAGCTTTTATAGAAAATTCATCAAGAATTTTAGCAAGATCAATGCACCTATTATTGAGACCATAAAGAAGGACAAACAACCATTTAGATGGACTGCTGAAGCAGAAAAGAATTTTCAGCTGTTAATGGAGAAAATCACTAAAATGCCTATTTTGGTTCTACCTGATTTTAGTAAGCCTTTCCAAGTGAAGTGTGATGCTAGCGGAGAAGCAATTGGAGGTGTATTAAGCCAGGAAGACAGACCTATATCTTATTTTAGTGAAAAGCCAAATGATTCAAATAAGAAGTATTCTTCTTATGATAAGGAGTTCTATGTAGTTGTACAGTCATTGAAGAAATGGAGGCATTATCTAATGTCAAAGGAATTCATCCTTTACTCAGATAACCATGCACTACACTATGTTATGTAGCAACGAAAGCTTAGCCAGAAACATGCTAAATGAGTAGAGTATCTTCAAAGTTTCCATTTTTTTTTGAAACATATAAATGGCCAATCAAATAAAGTTGCAGATGCCTTAAGTAGGAGAAATATATTACTGCAAGAGAGTCAAATTCAAGTGGTAGGATTTGATTTTCTTAAAGTCTAATTATATGAGACAGATTCAAATTTTAAAGAGCCATTTGAAACTTGTAAGAATCCTATTTTGGTAGATAGGAGTAAATGGGTGGATTATTTCTTACAAGATGGACTGTTGTTTAAAAGAAATCAGCTGTGCATACCAAACTGTTCAATGAGGGAAAATTTAATCAAAGAAAAACATAGTGGAGGACTTGCAGGACATTTTGGCATAGAGAAGACTTTTGAACAGTTGAATAGATTTTATTTCTGGCCAAAAATGAGATATGATGTGGAAAAGTATGTGAGAACTTGTAAGATCTATCAATATGCAAAGGGAAGAAGCCAAAACATAGGTTTGTATGTTCCATTACCAATTCCAGATAGGCCTTGGAATATGGTAAATATGGATTTTGTTTTGGGCTTACCAACGACTCAAAGAAGTAATGATTCAATTTTTCTTGTAATGGACAAATTTTCAAAAATGGCACACTTCGTTCCATGCTATAAAACTAGTGATGCTTCTCACATTGCTAATTTGTTCTTTAAGGAGGTTGTAAGATTGCATGGGCTGCCTAAGAGTATTGTCTCAGACAGGGATTCCAAATTTGTTGGACATTTCTGGAGGACATTATGGAATAAGATGGGAACTAAACTAAGTTTCAGTTTTGCCTATCATCCACAAACTGATGGACAGACGTGAACAAGAGTTTGGGAAATATTTTAAGGATTCTTACTGCAGAACATCCAAAACAATGGGATAAAGTGTTGGCACAAGCTGAATATGCATATAATGACTCACCTAACAGGATTACAAGACAAAGTCCATTCCATATTGTTTATGGAATGCATCCAAGAGGAGTATCTGAATTGAGAAACTTGGGAAAAGAAGAGATGAGAAGTGCAGAGGGTGAAGATTTTGCTTCAGATATGCAAGCAATACATGAACATGTGAAACAACAGCTATAGGATAGTAACATCAAGTAAAAACTAGAGCAGACATGAGAAGAAGAGAGGTGAACTCTGAAGTTGGAGATCTGGTTTTAGCACACCTAAAAAAGGAGAGGTTTCTAAAGAGGGAGTATAACAAATCGAAGTTCAAGAAAATTGGACCATGTAGAATATTAAGAAAGTTTTCTGCAAATGCCTATGAGATTGAGTTACCCCCTGATGTTGGAATACCACCAATTTTTAATGTTTCATACATATACAAGTATGAAGGTGAAATTGCAGATGATACAACAAAAGGTCAAGAGACACAAGAGATTGACTTGGTAAAACAGTTACCCACAAGAAAGGAATTGCAACCAGAAAGAATTCTGGACAAGAAGGTGTTTAAGAAAAAAAGGGGACAAGAGTACTTCCAACATTTGGTAAAATGGAAGAGTTTGCCAACCTCTGAAGCTACTTGGGTTACAAAAAACATGCTACAGAAACTAAGCAGTTCTGTAGATGAGCTCATGGATAGGAGCCCATGAAGAATTTTGTCCTCAGGAGTCTGATGCAGGAGCATGCGACTTGGAGGAAAAATCTTCAAACTTATTCCAAAAATCCAAAAAAAAATCTATAGGTAGAGGAGTGGGGTCCTTTAGCTACCAATTTCCATATTTTTCTAGTTTAAGATAAGGATAGAATTAACAATAAAATTATGTTGTAATAATCGCTTATGGATAAGCGATAATAAGCCTTATGGATAATTGCTTTAATCGCTTTATTGTAATTGGCATGCTTTTGTAAGAGTAATTTGGCATGTTTTAAAAGGAAATAATAGGACACTCTGAAGAAGTTGATTCCGGATGCATTGTGACTTTCGAAGAACTCTCTCTGTGCATTTGAATTGACAGTTCCCTGTTAACTGGTATTTGCATGTGTGTTTGGTGGCGATTCTCTTCTTCTGAACCTTGTTAATGGTGATTTGACATTGTTTCCCTATTAATACTTGATTTAATCTTGCTAGTGTGTTTTTCCTTATATCAACACGCCCGTTTTCCTTGTAAGCGTTGTTGAGTTCCACAAGCGGAAATTTTGTTTTACACAGGAAATTTGTGAAATTACTTAGTTGAACGAAGTGTTGGACCTAATATTTTATTGAATCTGGTTCATAACCATATCGGGTCTGAATCATTATCGCATTGTAGAACCACAAGTGGAGTGGAAGGGAGCTTTGGAGCCACCGAAGTCCGAAACTTCGATAACTCGGAACTGAAATGCTATAGAGCAAGGTGTATAAGGTGTCAAGTCCGTGAAGCTGATCGCATCGCTAGATCAGAGTGGGAGGAGCCTAGTATTGGGAGCATTGGAGTCACAACTGCGATCTCCAATAACACTAGTTATCACATCGGAGGAAGGAACGTTGGAAGGTTGATAGTAACCGCCGATAGTGTTATTTGGGTGTAATGCATTTCTTTGGGAATCTTGCGTTGATAGTATAATTCCTGAAAATTAACACTATAGTGGTGTTAAAGCGCGATAGTGTTGTTACGTTCCTTTGGAACAGAAGCCTGCCAATTGTGTGTTTTGTGTTTAAAATGCAGTTTCCTCATTTTAAAGCAACACTAGTATATTATTATAATTCCTATGGAATTATAGTCCACAAGGAGGGAAACAGACCTATGATATGATTTGTGCCGATAACAAGGGTTGGATTGATTAGAGGGAAAAATCATGAAGCAGTCAGGGTAATAATAGATGACTGATACACCTTTTGAAACAGAAGGAGAAATTCAGACAGAGTTAGAAGAAATTATTTCAGGTTTCAGTCGTTTGTCCATATCGCCTACACCCAGGCCACCATATTTCTTGTTGAAACTTTGTTAGAACTTCTTTTAAACCTTCCATGTATGCATTTAAACCATTCATATCTCTTTTAAACCATCCATGTCACCTTTTATCTCTGATTTTAAAGCATCCTTGTCCCTTTTTAGTTCATCTTTGGTTGCTCTTTGTGAGAGCAAAATTTGTTGCACTTGGTCCCATAATTTTGATATATCATGTTGCAATTCTACCTCTTCTTGCGTCATAGTAGATATTTTTGAGGGCTTAATGGGTGGAGAATCATTTTGTTTAGGAAGCATTTCAGAACCCAAAACTAATATCTACGCTTCAATATGCCCTTGGAATCACTTCAAATTGATTTTTCAAATAAAAGTTATGCAATTTTAAAAAAAATATACATATTTTTCTTGCTTTTAGGAGCTTGATCTTGAAACAGTTATAACTCCATAATTTTGGATCTCCAAGTCATGAAATTTCTTCCTGTCGTATCCCTCTGAGTCTTCCTTCCAACCCCATAAGTCATACTAAGATTGGATTCTTCAAGAAAGAGTTATGTCAAATATCCCACAATGCTCTGATTATGAACTGGTTCAGTTGAGAATGTTGCACGGGATGCCACGTCATTATTTCAACCTTCAACCCTGAAATTGCTACACGAAAAACTACATTTTGAGCACTTTCAGCTACTTCTTACATAATTCAAATCTGACTCTTGAAACGAAAGTTATGACAATTTTCCCTAGGTCACCGGTTTGAGACTGAATTATGGACCCTACAAAAACCCTAACTTCCTGTTGATGGTGTTGGACCCACCAACATGTCAGGGGATCTCCCTGGTAAGAAGTCCCAATTAGACCTCAGACAGTTTGGTGTAGGCGTCCCAGTAGTGGGTTGTATGATAATGCCTTGACTTCGATTTCACACAGAGGCAAGTAAGATGTCCCTGTGGGTAGCAAGGGTGTGACAACTGCAGTGAGTCAAGGAAGGTGCATGAACAGTTCAAACACATGGAAAGGGGGGTGAGTGCACCTCTTAGAAACTTGTAATATTACTTGGCTTGGAAGGGAACACACGAGCAAAGATGAATCACAAGATGGAAAGCAAGATAGCGAGCAATCCAAAGTGACGGTTAAACTAATAACACATCTACAACAAGATTCATACAATTGCATACAAAATAGTTCATACACAAATGTGTAAGTTAAATAACATACATTGGTAAAGCAACCAGAATAGTCTAACTACAAGAACAACGTGTGCATGAAAACGTGTTGGCTCTATTATATTAAGAAGTGTAAGTTCCAATCATACAATACATCCATGTACACCTGCTAGCCCTGATAGCGGAACGTTACAGCCACAACCGCCTGCTCCTCCAAAGAGAAATACTAGCTCTGCGCAGTGGAGAGGCCAAGGCTCATTACAATATTGTCCAAGCTTTCTCTAAGATACTCCTATCAAATCTTGGTTGACCAAAATCCTTTACAAAGAGTTATGAGGGACTATTTATAGCAAAGGGTGGGGTTGCCCTTGACATTCCCCTTTGTGACCGTTCATCTACCCTCGTGACTCTTCATCTGCTCTAAGACTGTACATCCAACTATCGACACTTGAACTTCCATTTGACTAGACGTTACATTACAATGCACATGTGCCCATGTGAGAAAAAATGGCTTGATCAAGCCATGCATGACATCACTGTCACTTGGACCATTGTGGTGAGGCCAACTCTTTGACATGCTTGTGATGGTCGAAGGTGGAGAGCTGATGACAAGCTTGGTTGACCGTGATGGTGTCTGTGTGCTCAATGGTGGCATATTGTTGAAGCGAACTTTTGCCTTCATTGCATCTAGGTGCACTGGTATGGCTCCTCCGTCCAACTCGTCTGATAGCATGTGGATGGTCATCCTGGGTGTGATCAGACCAACAACATGTTCATGCATAGTGTATGCACTGATCTCCAAACATGTGTCGGTGGCCATGTGCATCAACTTGTCGAAGTACATGTTCAACTCCATTCAGACTTGCTTCTTATCTCCGCCTTAGTGAGTGTGCCGAATGGGTGGGATCGCATGTGTGCGCACAATGACATGCATGCTGCTGTATTCCCTTGCATGTGATCAACAGCATTGCTCACCTTGTTTTCTTCGTGCCAGCTGCTAGGATGGATCTATAACTTGTATGGGTGCAGTTTCATCCATGAGTGCATGTTGCGCACCCTGCTATACCTGTTCATGCTGCAACTCATTCTCTCATCTATGCAACTTTTGTTCTTCCTTGAGTTGTTGCTTCAACACATGCAACTCCTTCTTTGTTCCGTTCTCTGCCTTCGCGCGATCTTCATGTTGCACCATCACCTCATAACCTGAGTCTCCAAAGTTGCTTTCATCACAAGTGGATCTGCTTGAGCTTGCAACTTTGTTCTGCCTTTGTGTTGTCAATAACCTTCTTCTTGCGTTCGTTGCATCTGATATGCTACCTTCAGCTGTTGTCGATGGTGCTTCTTGTTGTGATGTTTCTACCGTAATATCGTGATGTCCTTGTCTACGAATAACTTGATGTCTTCGTGGGTAGGCAAGTTCATAGACACTTGATTGACTGCATTCCCAAGTGTGCTATGAACGGTGTCTTCGAATCTGCTCTCCTGGAAACCATTGTACCTGTGCTACTGAGCGACAGATGAACACCTGCGATACTTGGAGACATGGAAACACTCATGGCAAGCAATTTGTCAGTCTAAAACCAAAATGAACTTGAGAACTGACTTGCAACATACATGCGTGACTCATCATGAAGGTTGCACAATTTCTGTTGGGAGGTCGGGAGACTGATTGCCAAAACTGGGGAAGGCATAGTCTGGGTTGTCAGGAGGCTAACTGATTGTTGGAATTACGCAATGCACAGTCCATCTTGGCCTGCTGAGGACTGAAACTGCACAATGCACAATTTCATTCAGTAGTGACATGCAACCAACAGACTACATTGCGCAGTTTCTGGGGCCAACAGGACATTGCCTGCAAGAATTGTGCAATGCAAGCCTAGAGGTTAGTGCCTGGCTAGACTTGAGCAATTTTTGGAGGGAAGGCAGATCCTTCACTTCTAGAAATGCACAGTGCTATTTGAGCAAGGTACGGTCTGGGCCAAGGCAACCCAGTCCAGTCGATGGGTGATTGAAAACATGAGAAGTGTGAATTCATGATGAGATAAGTGTAAACAAGAGTGAATGATCATTCATGCAAACAACAAGTGCAGGGTTCAAAAAATGGGAAACGATGCATGTGTGTGAAGCGAGTCGCTGAAATGGTGACTGTCCGTGAAAAATAGTGTCATGCATGCGATAGTAATGAGATGTGAACGAAAACTGAAACAATGCTTCTACAAGCTAACATACATCAAAACGAAAATGAGCGCTCACTAAAATCAAGGAGACAACAATCACACAAAGCGAAACACAAGAAGCGACAGAAATACAACAGAAAACATGAAAGATGGGCTTACCCCAAAACAACTAATTTGAATGTGTCGATGACTCCTAGATGCAATGTGGGATGTCAGAGCTGCAAGGTCGATGTGAGGAATGAGCTTTGTAGTGTCCAGTTGATGAGTTTAATCGAGGTTCTGATGCACATGCCACAAATCTAGGGAAAGTGACACTTGGTGGGAGGTTTTTGGAATGATCCTTACATGTAACCTCTAGCTGCTAAAAATAGATCCCTGAATCGAGGGATGCCTTTGCATGCTGCCTTGGGAGAATTAGCCCATGCATGCAAATCACTTTTGCTCCGTCCAGGAGGGAACCGGTCAACCCAACTGCACATGCAACAGTCTGCTCGGCTGGGGGGGATGCGCATTTTTGGGAGGGAGCTAGGTTGGATGCCTAGAGGGATTGTGCAATTTCTTGGTAGAGTAGCTGACCGCTGCCCAAAATTATGCAAGTTTTGAGCTTAGCAGTCGTGCTGGGAGGAATTGCGCAAATTTTCCAGTGAACAGTGACAGGCAGATTTGCGCAATTTTGGATCCCAGCAGGCTGCAAGACAGAATTGCACAATTTCTAGAGGGAAGGCTGGTTCCCCTCCAGAATTGTGCAATTTCTTTATGGAAGGTTAGTTCCCCTCCAAAATTGTGCAACTTCTTGAGGGATCTACTTAGCCTGCAACTGGACCAAGTCTAGAGAAACAACATGTGAGGGGGATGCAACAAGCTCTAATGCACAGGTTGGAAATCTATGACAAGGCAATACATGTTGCTGTGAAAGGTTGGTAGGGAGGCTCCAAACCGAAGCTAAGACAAAATTTTGGAGGGTGGTTGTAGTTGCAACAACACTTCCCTAGATCATATCTCAGAAAATATAGTGAACAAAGATATGCAATTTGTACACGAAGTTCACAAATATTTTAGTTCCATGTGGTTGAAATTTCATATTCTGAAGCCTCGTAGAAAAAATGTTATAGCGAAAATTATAGGATGACCTATTTGAAGAACCGAAACCCTAGAATCCAAAGCTCTGATACCAAATGTTATGCAACCAGCTCAAAGAAGAGAAAAAAATGTAGATCAACGACTTAATTTTTTTCCTCATTGAGGGAGAAACCTCTTTTATATTACATAAATGAACAATTATTGGATGATACAAATGACATGACCTCCTTTGTATATATAGGAGTCTAAGGGGACACATTATAATCAGAGCCCACATAACAATAATAATGTAAGGGAAAAACAATAAATTAGTGGCCTTCTATGGGACACAACAATAACAATATGGGGACTACATGGGCACAACAATAACAATAAGGGGGATACACTAGTATTATAGGGACCTAACATGAAGAGTTACTATGATATGATTCGAATTCCTAGATCACCTTAAGGAAGTGGAACCAACAAACCAACACTTTAAAGACCTCCCTCAGGAACTACAAAACCTTCAAGAATCAACTAACCCCTCTAGGTGTCTAACCCCTGAGAGAACTTGCTTCTTGATTGAACTAGACCCCCAGCTGCTCCCATGACAAGCCCTCCATGCAACTGAGACCCTCCAGTCGCTCCCATAACAAGGCCTACATGCAACTATGGCCTTTTTCAAGAAGTTATGTGCCTGAGACCACGAAATTTGTGTCACCTTTTCGGGGCTAGACTCCATGTCACTGCCCAGAACTTGATGAAACTTTCCAAAATGATAAATAACATTGAGACAAGGCTACTAATATAAAAAATTGAACAAGAACTTGATCTAACCCCTAACGACCATGACAAGAATTTCATCAAACACATCATGAACATGTAATGTACAGGTCATAAATACACATCTGAACATAGGGGTCTTATACTTATCTGAGAATCATCAAGAATATTCGATGCCTCCTCATAATAGTTGCAAAGTCAGATATTAGGTCATGTATTCATTAACATTTCATGTACTAGTCAAAACATGATGAGAGCCATAACTCAAGTCTGTCATAAAACCATGCTTATAGCCAACATATAACCAGCAGAATATCAATGATAGAACAACCATTATAACCACATATTAACAAGGATATTTACACATGGAACATAAGAGGAAAACAACTCTTATTAACATATGCAAAATCCAACCAAGTCAGGGACTTCCACATACCACCTGACCATAGATTAGGCTTAACCAAATCCTTCTTTCAACCAATCACCCTCGTGTCATATTCCAAACATGAATATTGTAGGTTTTAACCCCGTACAGAAATTACCTGCATACGAATTCTAAATCACAGGAACAATAAAAATGCGAGAGCATAACACATAAAACACATATACACAGAGATTTCCCACTGGATCTCAAAACCGAGACTACCAGCTTGATTTTTCATTATATTCCTTTCAATGTTACAATACATATTTATACATGCCGAAGCATCCAATACCATGGACCGAAAACCATCGGTCCAAAACCATGGACCGAAAACCATAGGTAGGTTCGCCCAACCTAATATAGTGTCCAAAAAAAAATTTCTCGGGGC
>APFE030280343.1:60142-94869 GCA_000404065.3 Pinus taeda | reverse complement strand
AGAATCCACAATGATGTCTACAAAACCCTGGCCTTCCTTTTCTTTAAATTGCAGAGATAGATGTACAATATACAATAAAGTTTTCTCCCACAAGAGTCCAACCTCCAACCCTTGAAAATGATTAAGAAAATACATAATATAGGCAAGCCAACCTCTTCCCTTGCCTCTAGGGGTCGAGCTCATCCTTCTAGGAGCAGTTTGAACAACTTTTAAACTAAGCACTAGATAATAGGTAGTCAAAACAACTTATAAGCTTGGAAACCAATTCATTCATTTAATTTTTACCTTTTTCATGAATGAATCTTCTAGAAGAGTTAAACAAGAGTAAAGGTATCCAAAAAGTGTCACAATTACATCCATTAATATCATCATTAACCTCAGAAAGTCGAGAAAGGTCAAAACTGGAATTTCTGGGCTGAACTGGTCAAATCTGGCAACATTTCCTCAACGGGTTGCGGCCCTTTTCTCAACGGGTCTCGCACTTTGGCTCTCTGTTTGGAGGCCTTCCCGTTATCAGAATTGGGTGCAGGATAGCTCGTTGGAAAGGTTTGCGAGTCTACTTTCCAACCCAACTGGAATTTTTTAATTTGGAGGTCATTTGCCCTGTCAAAACTTAATTCTCCCAAGACTGCTTCTGCAACTCAAAAAAGGGGCAGAAAGTCAAATTTTGCATGCATTTTGACCTTTTGGAGGCCCAGAACTCGATGAAATTTCTTACTAATGGATGAGAAAGTGTAAATTTTCATGCCAAATCCAAAAATTCTGAGTTTTTGACGAACGGAGCTACGATGAAAAAAGGTCTCGCCGGGGGTGAGACCCTTTGAGAAGCCAAAACCTGTAAATTTCCAAAAAAATTCCAAAATTACCCAAAATTCTGAGAAATTTTTGGGATTTGTGCTATAGCTGATGCTAGTGAGTGCCACGATCTTTGAGGGATGCCTTCGCCAAGATACGGATTGGATTTTTCCTTTTCTTCCGCCTAAGAGCCTCGGTCAACCGCCTTTGAAACACTTTCATTTTTGCCTTGTAAAATCCACCTCTGCAAATCGATCAAAGAGGTGAGCTCCTCTCTCTTATGATGACCACCTTTTTCACCTCTATGTGACCTCCTCTGTACCTCAACCTCTGTAGATGATGAATGGTCATCATTTTGCTCATAAGTTTCGGTTTCTGACATGGTTTAGGAGCAAAGTGAACAAACTGAACTACTTTCGGTGCCTGCAAAAAGTGTTGAACTCTATGCTTTTTCAAGGGGACAAGAACATGAGGAAATGTTAGGGGAGGGACCTTTTACACCAGGAATTGGGAATATATGAATAACAGGGAATTTAGGGTATACATTTCAAACATCTCTGCACATGCATCATCAAATTCATGTGTTTACATGGGCATATGGAGAGGTAGGGTTAGGTTTTGAGTTTTAGTGTTTAGGGAGAGGGGTAGGGTTTGTATTTATTTTATAATTTAACAAAGGGAAATTACATGGAAATACAAGGGAAGGTAAAAGGGGAAAGAGGGAAATAATTACAAGGGAGAAAACATGAACAACAATAATCCCTAGCACATTTTAATCATCACACATTGCAGCCATATGGAGCCTCTTCCTCTTGCACAATTTGATCTTTTAAACCCATTCATGATGTCCTTTAAACATAACCAACAACCATTTTCAAGTTTGGAGAACCTACCTCAAGAAATTTGATGATTTGGAGGGAGTTTGAGCAAATTTGTTTTGAGTTTGCAAAGATACAGCTCAACGGGTTGCGCACCTCCCAACGGGTCGCGCACGTTGTATTTTTGCACTGTGGGAGAGCCTCTGACGGGTCGCGCACATTGGAAGCTCTGTTTGAAGGCCTTCCCGGTGTCAGAATTGAGCAAAAGTGGGATCGTTGGAAAGGTATTTGAGTCTACTTTCTAACCCAATTTGAATTTTTCAATTTGGAGTTGATTTGACCTGCCAAAATCAAACCTCCCAAGACTGGTCAAAAAGTGCCAAATGAGACTGCCTCAAGGAAGAGTGTTGTTGCAGTCAAATTTTGAATGCCTTCCTCAACCCCAAATTGAGCTCATGATAGCTCAGTGGAAATATCTTTGTGTCTAGTTATCCTTTTACCCATCAAGAAAATCATTTGGCCAACCAAGCTAGGAGAAAACTTGATTTTCCCAAGGTCACTTCAGAGGTGTCTTTGATTCTCCTGAGACAATGGTATTCTTGAAATTTCTCTCAAAAAATGACACCTGTGCAAAAAGTGAAAGATTTTTTTCTTATTTGGCATGTATTGGACAAAAACCTCTCTCAGTTGTCCAAAATTCACCTTTGACTGCTCTGAAACATCATTTGAGTGAAACTTGTCCCGATGTGTGAAACAAGGAATTCTCTCGAAATGAAGCGAAATGAAGGGGACAGGGGGCTTCTAAATTCTTGGGGAAATTTTTGGGAGTGGGGAGGGATGTTAGGAAGCAGGGGAAAGTGGAATCTCAGAAATTGAGTGAGGGGAAGGGGTCGAAAAGGGCAAAACACAGGCCCAACCTAGAAAATTGCCAAGTTGTAGCTAGAAACTAGGGTTTGTGCAAAAATGAGGAATTTGGGGGATCTAAGGGATGGGAAGTGTTTGGTAAGGTACTTTAAGGATAGGGGAAGGTGTATGAACATCAGGATACAAGTTTTGTCGATGATTTGACCGCCCAAGAGAAATTGCCTTCAAAACCCTAGGAGAGGGAAATGACCTTGCCAAGGCACAACTGAAGCATGAAAAAGGTGTAAAATGACTCATTAGACACTGACATGATAATGAAAACCCTATGAATGATGATAGAATCAACTGAATGATGACATAGACTGACATTTGGGCAACTTTAGAAGGAGTGAAAACAAACCCTAGACCTAATGCCTAGTGACCATATTTTGCTTGAAAACTCTTTGAAAAGACAAAAGTTGACCTTAACACTCTGAAACCACTTTGTAAGAGCATATTTGATCACTGGAGGAAGGCTGGAAAGACTGACACTAACAGGATCTGTATGCTGATTTGAAAGGCGCGACTAAGGTGAACTTGTCGTAAGTGTTAGGTGCATAAATGCGCTGATCCCACTATCAAACTCAACGCATGAAGCATTTTGTCAGTTGTCGCAGATATAAGGTGTACTAGCGTGAAGATCTTCGCGAATGCATGGTGTATATTCATGTCAACCCTGTTTTAAACAAAACCTGTGTGTTTTCTTTTGACAACATATTTGAAGTGCGGCAATCTCGGAGTCAAAGGATCTCTGCCAACGATCTCTAAAACAGATCGATCAAGCAATTTTCCATCTACTACGTAATCTGCTATCGACTACTAATGGCAGAAGAGTCATCTTTGCTTCTCGAAGAAGCAATAAAATAACCCTCGCTGTAATGTCCACGAAGCATCTGAAGGCTTCGGCTTCTTAATTCTTTAAACGGTTTTCAAATTCAATAGACGATCATGTAAGAAAATTCTTCAGCATTGCTGGTGGAGAAGCCGATTTACAAAAAAAAAGGATAATCATGACTCTCTAGCAGTTTTTTAATTATTTTTCTTGGAAGCTTCGCTGGCCAAAATGAAACTGCTCTGTGTTGTATGCCATGAGAAAATGAGGGTGGCCTCTGTTGAATGGATGAGTGATAAAAATACCACATACTGCTGCAACAAAGTCTGCGAGAGAGTATTTCACCTTTTTGAAATATCGGCAGATCTAGCCGGTTTTCCTTCTCGTCAGCTGTCATCTATAGGAAGGGAGAATCGATTGCCTGCATACAATCCAACATATGTGACTTCGTTGCTAATGCATTTAATAAAAGTAGCCGTTTGGTGGATGTGCACAGCGGTTAGTGAAGCGGAGGTAAGCAACAGTTGTATCTAGTTGCCGAGGAGCTTGCGATTGTCCATAATTCTTCCAGAAAAAGGGACGAGTAGAGACATACACATGTTGAAGATAGATTGTGTGTGTGTATGAGTGATCCAGACAAATGTTTCCATGCGTGGAAACGTCTCCAGTTTTGGGCACCGATCAATAAGTAGCATTTCAGACACCCATGTGGTTTTATTGTCCTCAAATTAGAACACCCCTGAAAAGATAATTGTTGGAGCGTATTCGGAAATGTTCCAACTTTGACAAGATCATCGCAGTCTGATACGCTAAGAATTTCAAGATTGGGGAAAACCCCTTCAGCGAACCTTATCTCTGATATTTTTTTCCCTTCCTAGTGATCATCCACTTTCACTTGTATGGAAATTTTATTGTTTTTAGTAACCTAGAAGGTGTAGGTTGTGGAGATCTGAAAACCAATTTGGAATTTTTTTTTCTAAATTATTATATGCCACAGAAAATGCAAATTTTTTTGCTGATTTGAACCCATCTTCATAAATATGTGCATCAGAATTACATACTGATAATGTTTCCAGCTTATGAGAGGTCGTTTTGTTGCTTGTCGCCAGAGCCGAGGGCACTAAGACCTATGTGACACAGAAGCCATAGTCTACAAGGTTCTACAGTTGAAGAGCTATCAAAGGGAGAAGTTTCCTACTTGCGTGGTAACGAGGTTGTTGGAGCTCGTTAGAGGACCGTGTGGATTCGAAAAGGAATCTCGAAGCGAGATAAGCTGGACTTTAACAACATTTCTATATTTTTAAATATTTTTTTATTCTGATGATGATGATTTTCTCATGTTGGCATTTGGAATTAGCATGGGTAGTATGTTCAAGTCAGAAGAAATTTCAGAAAAAAAATGTGGTTCTATTGATGACCACCAGAATCAAGAGGCACAATCTGTTGCGCAAAATCTTGAGATTGAAGACACACGAGTTGATCTTCAGGAAGGGTGTGAAGAGGAACAAAGTGTTGAAGATCAATTGGAAGAGCCACATGAAGCTGATTGCAAAGACGTGGCAGAAGAAGACAAAGCTGGAGAAAATTTAAATTTAAATTGTGATGATCTCATTAATATTTCTGTGTGTGCAGTTGTTACATCAATGAATGATGAAGACATCATAGTTGACTTTCAGATGGTTGACACCAGAAAAAGTGAAAGGGAATATTCTCCTATCCAGCCTGTCATAATCTTGAGAAGGGTGAGAATAAGAATTAAAGCTTTCCATCACTGGGGAAGATATGAGGTGAAGATACATCACTACCTCATGGCGCGGAAAGTGAAGATGAAGCCTCGACTCAAGATGAACAAGTATGGGCTCTACTGCAAGAAGACAAAAATGAAAACCTTTGCTACCAAGTTGTTTCATGTTTTAATTGTAAGCCTAGCTGAGACTAGACCAATAGGTGTATGTTATTATTCAGTGCCCTTTCTCCATTAAGCGGGAGTGTTGGAATTAATGGAGAAAGCTAAACTTAGATTATTGTTATGATGATGACAGGATTGAGACTCTAATCTTAGATCTCATATCCTACTATCTAGGAGTGGTTGAAACCACCCTGATTGTGTGAGAGCCTATATGTACTAGGTTCTCCTTATTGGGTGTGTATTGCATGTAGTGCTTGGGCACTCCCCAGGTATCTCACCTGGAGAGCCAATTAACTAATAGAATATTTGATTTTTATCAAAAGACTTTGGAAATACATGAGGCATTAATTGGCATTTTGTTTATGAAAATAATAGAAATTAGGAGAAAATGAAGGTGAAAGGTCACAAGTTTCATGTGAAGAGGAAAATGAAGGAAAATAATGGAAAATGAAGAAAATAAAGACCTCACTAATAAAAAGGATTATGAGGATTAGTTGGTACCTTTTTCCAGTTCATTGTTGGAGCTCTCTCTCTATTCTTTCTTTCACGCACTCTTGGACACTTAGAGTTTTCTTGGAGCACTTCAGCATTGGATCAAGCAAAAAAAAAAGGGCAAAGAAAAACAAGGATCAAGCAAGGAAGAGTAGGATTAAGCAACTATAACGAGAATATTTGTTAGTATCGATTTGCATGTGTGATTTCCTTGCTAGTCTTGGCATGCATGGTTATGCATATGTGTTCTTGGTTCTCTTGATGTCACGGGCATAGGTTTTTCCAAGTGTGACAGTGTTTTGTAGCCTAGCCTTGTCATTTTCAGGTAACCATGGTGTGATGGGGTTCTCATGTTTTCATTGTGCTGGATTTCCAGATGGTTTTAAACTCGGTGAGGTAAAGAAAGAACACATGGCCTAGTGATCCCTAAACCGGACTATGGATTGTGATAAAGCCTTGGCCTAGTGATCCCTAAGCTGGACTATGGATTGTGATAAAGCCTTGGCCTAGTAACCCCTGAACCAGACTGTGGGTTGTGGTAAAGCGGGATTTTATGTTGCCTGGGTGGGCCTAGGAATCCTCGACCGATGAATGGCAGGATTTACGGTAAATCCTAGAGGTGGGTGCCCTTGATCAAGCCTAGGAATCCTTGGCTAGTGAATGGTAAGATATACAATAAATCCTAGAGGGTGGAGTCTCGATTATGGCCTAGTGATCCTTGAATCAAACTATGGATTGCGGTAAATCCTAAAGACTATGAGACGGTAAAATTCCTCACAATATAGGTGGAGATATCTGGTGGCATCCATGCTTGTTTAGGGCCTAGTGATCTGGTGAGGATTTCGGTAAAGCCTAGTTCTATTGATGAGGGTGAGGTGGTTTAGCCTCACGAAGCCCCGGTTGATTTTTTTGTTATGAGTCTCAAATTCATGCTTGGAATATGACATGGGGGTGATTGGCTAAAAGAAACATTTGGTTCAGCAAATCTATGGTCGAGTGGTTCATGGAAGTCCCAAACCTGGTTGGCTTTTTCATTAATTAATAAGAGTTCATTTTCCTTGGTATTTCATGTATAAATGTACTAGTTTATATGTGGATTCTATGGTTGTTGTATCCTTATTATTATTTTTTTGTTTATATGTTGGGTATGAGTATATTTTATGACAATGATGATGTATGGTTATCATCATGTTTTGAATTGTAAATGAATGAAAGGTGAATATATGACATAATAGATGATAATGCAACAAATGTGATAAGGCATCAATGATTCTTAGCGATTCTCAAATAAGTATGAGATCGATATGCTTAAATTTGTTGTTATGACCTGTAGAATGCATATTTGTGACATGTTGATGAAATGTTTGTCATGGCTAGTAAGGGTCAAGTCAAGTGTTTGTTCTAGTATTTGCATTTGTATCATTGTTTCGATGTTAATTTTCATTTTTGGAAGTTTCATGGAGTTATGGGCAGTGGACTAAGTCCTAGCTCTGAAAACATGGCACAGAATCTGGGGTTGCAAGCTTAGAACTAACTGAAAAAACCTCAGTCACTTGCAAGCCCTTGCTATTAGAGCGACTAGAGGGTCCCAGTGGCTTGCATGCCCTTGTTGTGAGAGCGACTGGAGGGTCCCAGTTGCATGCATTCCCATGTCATGGGAGTGACTGAGGCTCTAGGTCAATAAGATGTTGAATTGTCTCAAGGATTGGTTACCTGGAAAGGTTGATTGGCTCCTAGAGGTTCTGTAATATGTGTAGAAAGTCAGTTTGGTTTTTTTTGTCAATTCCACTTCCTTAACTGTACATGGAGAGTTGAATCAGATCATAGTAGCTTATCATCACATGCTTACCATAGTGCACTGGTTAACTTGGGTAAATGTGGGAGGAGGGTGTTACAGAGTGGTATCAAAGCATGGTTCACCCCTTGGATTGAATGGGCGGTGTGTTGGTCATGCATTAATGTATGTTGCATATGTGTTCTCTATGCTTGTGGTCTATGTACTTGTTGTGTACGCATGGTAGTAGCCATGATTGTAGTGGTGTCGCCATGTGAAATTTGATGGTGTTGATGTTAGATGTGTTTATCATGAGTATAGGTCGGTTATGCATTGGTTATGCATGTCATTATTTATATGTAACGTGTATGCGTATATGTCGTACATATGTTGATTATGCATACATTGACATGGTTGTAGTTTTCATGCAAGAGGTCATGATGTGTGGTTGATATAGCCATGCATTTATCACTGGACCATGGTTATGATGACATCTATATGCTGTTATGATTACGTTTATACATATTTTGCGCTAATCTAGTTGATCTTATAGATGAGATATCATCCCCGAACTATACTGGGGTATGTCGATTATGTTTATATTTTGGTTTAGCTGAGATAATATACCTTGCATGAAGAAAAACACAAAGATGACTAGCAAGATGGTAGACTACAGTTCCCGAGACTCTCCCTATGGATCAGATGTGCAGCGTGGTGTTGGGCATTCTTCTAACTTAGCAGACACATTAAGAAGCTTGAAGGAATAATTAAGGAGTTGCAAGGCAGATAATGACATAATCATGCAGGCACAGGAGAAACAAGCAAAAGTCAATAAGGTAATCTTTCAGAGTTTGTCAGAGTTGCAGAGACATGAGAAGTGACAAGGGATATTTGTTGGATGAGATTAATAAAGTTAAGCCACCTACTTTTGATGAATATTTGAAGAAGTCGGAGGATGTAGAGGCTTGTTACTTGGGATGAAGAAGTTATTTGACCCACATGAGTACACGGAAAATATGAAGGCTAGGGTAGCTATCTTTAATCTCAAAGGGAAAACAAACCTCTTGTGGGAAGATCTAAAACGGGTCAGAGATATCAGGATAAAAGACTTGAGTTGGCATGAGTTCAAGAGACTCTTCAAGAAGAACTGCTTGTCAGAAAGGTACTACGACAACAAAGCCAAGGAAGTCTATGAGCTCAAAATGGGATCGAAGATAGATGAGTATATGACTAATTTCCTGGAGCTATTGAGATATGTACCATATCTTAAGGATGAAAAGGGCAAAGTTCAGATATTTGTCGGTAGATTGTCATTAACATTTGGAGATTGGATCGAGTATGATGAGCCTTGGTTACTTGAGGAAATTATTGGGAAATTGAAGCACTGTTATGAACAATCAAAGTGTAACACAAAATCTCAGCAAGGATGGAAGGGGAAAGACAAAGGGAAATGTAAATGGAAGCCGAAAAGAACAAGGCCTCAGAATGCAGAAGAGAAAGAGAATGTTGCACCATACAAGAAGTTCAACGTAGTTAGTGATCCGGATCTTGGGAGGAGGCCCTCAAGATCTAAAAGATTGAAATGGATCTTGGGGTAGAGACCCCCAAGATCTGAAAACTTGAATTTCCAGAAGAAGAAAAAAAAAGAGGAGAATGACCAATAAGCAACACCATAAAGAAACTTTTTATTAAAACAGATAATAAATGTAAGGACTACATTGTGGTGGACATCACTTACAATACCATGGGTAAATTCCATGGGTCGATGAATAATATGGGTGGATGAGTACCATGGGTTGATGTCATTTTATATTCAGATCATTCCTCCCTCCTTAAGAAGCAATGGTCCCCATTGTGTAAAGTTCCCTCTTGTGAAGCCTTTGTTGAATATGAAGAGCCATAGAAGATAAAGGTTTTATGTGGTTAACCCATAACCATGATGAATGAAGATCCAAGGATAGAGATACCCTGTAATGCTTGTGACCAACTGTGATGATGACAATGTGCGGCCTAGCAAATGGACTTCGATGAAGTGTGGGTTTGTGGATGACCCATAACCATGAAAAATGAAGATCCAAGGATAGAGATACCCTGTAATGCTTGTGACCAACTGTGATACTAACAGTGTGTGCCCTAGCAAATGGACTTCGATGACAAGGATTTTATGCGGTTGACCCATAACCGTGATGTTGGTTGTTGATGAAGTAGCAGGTGCCTACATAGCCAGGGGTGGGAGGGCACGTCTACAAATAACCCAAGCCGAATGCTGCTATGTTGAAACTAATGAATGTGAAGCAGGTGCCTACTAAAGTGGGGTGGGAGGGCACGTCTCCAATGAGAACCCACTCCGAATGCTGCTCCAGAATTAAAATGGGAATAACTCAGAATATTTATTATAACCTATTTTTGGAAGCAGAAGAACCATTTTGCATCTTCCCATGTGATGGAAATCCTTATTTGGACACTCTAGAATCTCAGATACGCACTGCAATTGTTTTCCGCCATCACAAAAGTTCTGAAAAAAAATAGTTGATTTTAAATCAATGATATCTCCCACATCCGAACTCCAATTCGACCCATTTTTTTTTTAAATTGGGTGATTTTTCAAGAGGAGCTCAGATATACAATCCTTTTTCTAAAATTCTGCATGAGAAAGTTCAAAAAATGATAGGAGAGTCGCCGTCCACCAGTTGTCGTCAGAAAAAAATTCTACAACATAGCTGATTTTAAATCAACGATATCTCCCTCATCCGGACTCTGATTTGGCTGATTTTTTTATTGAATTTTGGTATTTTTTCACAAGGAATCTAGATCTGGTATTTGATTTTGTAAATTTTGTACCAAATGTTTCAGATCTGGTCTGCAAACTCCCCGCCAAAAAACATTCCTGCAAAAAAATGAAAAAAGAAAAATTCCTCCCGCTTGGCCCAAGAAAATGCTCTGTGGAGGATATAGAACATGCTTGAAGTTTGTTGAATATTGCTGCAAATCACAATAGCAGAATAAAAGTGATGGTACAGGATGGTTGCAGTGTTGGACATGTGGTAAGGAGCATCTTAGAAGGGATTGTGCGCATAATCAGGGTGGTAGGCCTCAAATTTATAATGCACAGGAGGCACAAATTGTTGGGGGTGTTGGGCAGAGCATTCCTCATATCTATGCAACACTAGATAACATGGAAGCAAATGATCATGCATTTATCATTGAGATGGATGGTAAGTTCTGTAATCAAGATGTTTCTATTTTTATTGACCCTGGATCTAATTATAGTTATGTTAACCTTGACTTGGTGGATAAGTGTGGTTTGAATAAACAAGTGCATTCGGAATCTTGGTTAGTGTATTTGGCTACAATGACAAAGAGGATAATTCATCATTGAGTAAGAGTTTGTGCTTTTGAGTTGAATTCTATGCCTACATCAACACATTTGAATGTATTGTCATTGGGATCATATAGTATGCTATTGGGTATGGACTCGTTATATCTTCATAGGATCAAGGTAGATTGTTATGACAAAGCCATTGAGTGCTTGGATGACAATGAAAAGCAAACAATATTGTAGGATAAGAAGAAAGCAACATCAATTAGGATGGTGATAGTTATGCAGGCAAAACACAGTCGTAGAAAATGGTGTGTTTTATTTGCAGTGCATATTTCTAATGATAAAGGTAAAGATGTTGATGATGTGTAGGTATTGAGCAAGTACCCAATCTTACAGTAGTTTTAGGATGTATTTCCCACAGATATTTCAGAGTTGCCACCTCATAGAGAACTAGACTTTTCTATTGAGTTGGTATCAGGAGCAGCACCAACATCAAAGGCACCATATAGAATGAGAACACCAGAGTTAGTAGAGCTGAAGTTGCAAATTAAGGAAATGATTGAAAAGGAATACATTAGGCCAAGTGTATCACCTTGGGGTGCACTGGTATTGTTTGTGAAGAAGAAGGATGGTACACTTAAGCTATGCATTGATTACAAAAAGTTGAACAGAGTGAGCATCAAGAACAAGTATTTGTTGCCAAGGATTGATGAATTGTTCAATCAGTTGAAGGGAGCAACAGTGTTCTCAAAGATTGATCTGAGATCATGATATCATCAAGTACGCATTAAGGAAGAGGACATACAGGACAACTTTCCAGACTAGGTACGAGCATTATGAGTTGTTGTAGTTCCATTTGGTTTGACTAATGCTCTGGATACCTTTATGTGTTTGATGAAGTGTGTTGTATCCTTATCTAGACAAGTTTGTTATTGTATTCATTGATAACATCTTGATATATTATAGGAATGAGGAAGAACATGTCTAGCATTTAGCAACAATGTTGAGATTGCTAAGAGAGACTCGGTTGTATGCCAAGCTTAAAAAATGTGGTTTCTTTCAGACAGAGGTACATTACTTGAGATAAATTGTTTCCAAAGAAAGTATAGTAATGGATCTAAAGAAGATAAGAGCTATCATGGAATGGGAAGCTCCTAGAAATGTGGATAGGTAAGATCATTCATGGGGTTAGCAAATTAATATAGGAGGTTCATCAAGAACTTTTCTCGCATTGCATATCTTATTACTTCATTGCAAATGAAATGTAATAAATTTGAAATGACAGGAATGTGCAGCTAGTTTTGAGAAATTGAAACAATTGTTGACAAATGCTCCAATATTAAAGATTGCATATCCAGACGAAGAATTTGTGGTATGCGTAGATGTTTGCAAGAGAGCACTTGGTAAATTTCTTATGCAAGAAAGACAAGGAGTGCGCTATGAATCACGGAAATTGAATGAGCATGCGCAGAATTATCGGACACATAATCTTGAGTTGGCAAAGATCGTCCATGCATTGAAGATGTGGAGGCAATATCTTCTTGGCAGGAGGTTTGTATTGATGAGTGATAATAGTGGGTTGAGATACTTGTTCGATCAGAGAAACTTGAATGCCAGGCAAGATAGATGGTTGGTCACAATCAATGAGTTCGAATTTGAGATCAGGTATGTCAAGGGTAAAGAGAAAAAGGTTGCAGATGCTCTTAGTAGGGGGGTACAAGTGAACCATACATCAATTATGAATTCTTATGGGACAAACCGATAGGATCAGATCATGCAGGCAAGAGCGCATGATGACTGATACACAAAGCTTATGCACATATTACAATAGGGTACAAGTGATCAGGATGTGGACTATCGTCTTACAACATATGGCTTAATCAGATTTAGTGACAGGATGTGTGTCAAGCGGTAGCGATCTCAAGAAAACTCTTGAGAGAGTTTCACGTGAAACCGTATTCAGGTCACCCGGGGTATCAAAAGACATTGACAACAGTAAAGGAAGTTTTATTATTAGTTGAATCTGAAAAAGGACGTGGCAAAGTTTGTAGCTAGATGTTTGGACGGTCAACAGGTGAAGGTAGAATGTAAGCATCCAAGTGGCCTACTATAGCCGATTATGATTCCATAGTGGAAATGGTAGGTCATTTCCATGGATTTCATCACAAATTTATCGAGGAATTCTAGACAACATGATTCCATCATGATTGTGGTGCACAGGTTGACAAAGGTAACACACTTCATTCCAATGAAGACTACTTATTCAGCTAGTGATATAGCACAAGTCTTCATCAGAAATGTAGTGAGCTTGCATGGTGTTCCGAAAAAGATTGTGTCATACATGGATGCTAAACTCACTTCCAAGTTTTGGAATGAGTTGTTTGCAGGTTTAGGGATAGAGTTGGCCTTTAGTATAGCTTATCATATGTAGACAGATGGATAGACAAAGAGGGTCAATAGGATATTACAAGACATGCTGAGGATGTATGTGATGCATCAACGACAGAAGTGGGAAGAATATCTTCCACTGATTGAGTTCGCTTACAACAATGGGTATCAGGAATATTTGAGGATGAGTTCATTCAAAACATTGTATGGGCAGAGTTGTAATACTCCCATCAGTTGGAGTGATCCAATGAATAGGGTGTTGATTGGACCGGATATGTTGACAGAGGTGGAACAACAAATGTAGATTATCAAGAAGAATCTGAAGGCAACACAGGATAGGCAGAAAAAACTATGAAAATCAGAACAAATTTTTTAAGGAGTTTCAGGTTGGGGAGCAGGTGTATTTCCGCATCAAGTCGAAGAAGAGCTCATTGTGGATTGGATCGTGTGCCAAGTTGACACCTTGATTTTGTGGACCTTTCAAGGTTCTTGAAGGATTGGACCATTAGCCTATCAACTTGCACTGCCTCCAATAGTGAAATTCCATGATGTTTTCCACGTGTCATTGCTTAAGAATTATGTTAAAGAAGTTGATGATGTGATTGATTGGTTTGTATTGCAGGTGGAGTCAGATGGAGTAATCAGAACCTCCGTGTATACTGCAGAGAAAGATGATCATGCTCTGGAACCGAGAAGTCAAGCAAGTTAAAGTGCAGTAGAAACACTTTGGGCCCAATAAAGCTACAGAGGAGATGGTGGATCAAAAGTGGGCTATGCATCATTCTCTATTTGCTGGTTGAGCAAATGTTTTTGGTATATGTTTTGGTGTGATGTTTTTTATATATGTACATATGTGTATGGATGTAAATACTGTTATGAGTTGTGTTATAAAGCTTCAATAAGTTGTATGGGTGTCATATCATTATGGTTGTCATGTGCTTATGTTATGTTGGTTTTCTTTTCAGCAGGTTGATCATTGTAAACACTACATCGAACTAAGTTATAAATCTCCATAGGCAGTATGTTTTGCTTACAACAATGTTTATTGGTTGTAGATGTGATTGAACACCGAGGACGGTGTTTCCCCGCGAGGGAGGGTTCTGTAACAACCTTGGTAAAAATTCCATAGAAATAAAATTAATAAAGGCAAAATAATAACCACGGTTATGGGACACTTGTTCAAAGTTAGATGTTGGGAAAAACATCATATTGTGGGTATTCACTTGGTTTACTCTAGCTAAAGAAATTGGCGAATGCTTTGGAAAAGCATGAAGCATTAATTGACATTTTATTTATGAAAATAATGGAAATTAGGAGAAAATGAAAGTGAAAGGTCACAAGTTGCATGTGAGGCGGAAAATGAAGAAAAATAATGAAAAATGAACAAAATAAAGGCTTTCATTAATAAATAAAAAAGTGTCTAAGGATCAATTGGTACATTTTGTCAGTTCAATTTTAGAGCTCTCTATCTATTCTCTCTCTCTCTCACTCTTGGACACTTAGAGTTTTATTGGAGCACTTCAACATTGGCTCAAGAAAAGCAAAGGAAAGCAAGCATCAAGCAAGGAAGAGGAGGATCAAGCAGCTACAATGGAATTATTTGTAGGTATCGATTTGCATGTGTGATTTCCTTGCTAGTTTTGGCATGCATGGTTATGCATGTGTTGGTTCTCTTGTTGTTATGGGGATGGGTTTTGCCAAGTGTGACAATGTTTTTCAACCTAGCGTTGCCATTTCTGGATAGCCATGGTGTGATCGGGTTCTCATGTTTTGGTTGAGCTAGATTGTCCGATGAATTCAAAACTGAGTGAGGTTGATCTGTGAAAGAAAGAACACATGCCCTAGTGATCCCTGAACCAAAATGTGGATTGTGGTAAAGCCTTGTCTTAGTAACCCCTGAACCAAATTATGGGTTGCGGTAAAGCCAGATTTTGTGTTGCATCGGTGGGCCTAGGAATCCTTCACGGGTGAATGACGAGATATACAGTAATGCCTAGAGGTGGGTGCCCTTGATTAGGGCTAGGAATCATTGACGGTGAATGGAAGGATATACGATAAAACCTAGAAATTGGGGTCTTAATTATGGCATAGTGATCCTGAATTGGACTGTGGATTGCGGTCAATCCTAAAGACTAAGATATAGTAAATTTCTCACAATGTAGGTGGAGAAATCCAGTGACATCCATGCTTGTTTAGAGTCTAGTGATCCGACAAGGATTGCAGTAAAGTATAGTTTTGTTGATGAGGGTGAGGTGTTTGATTGGTTTGTATTGCAGATGGAACCAGATGGAGAATTCCAGCAAGAACCTCAGTGTATATTGCAAAGAAAGATGATCATACTCTGGAACCAAGCAATCAAACAAATTAAAGTGCAGTGGAAACGCTTTGGGTCTGATGATGCTACATGAAAACTGGCGGATCAAATGTGGGCTATGTATCCTTCTCTATTCTTTGGTTGAGCGAATGTTTTTGGTATATGTTTTGGTGTGATGTTTTTGATATATGTACATATGTTTATGGATGTAAAAACCACCACAAGTTGTTATAAAGCTCTAAAGTATTCTATTGTAAAAGTACATCACTCTGTAACACAAAAATAATAACGCATTGGATAGGATAAAATTCATCTAAATGATACCTTAATATGGATCCATAATTTTTTCACGTGATACTTTAATAACGATTAATAATTCTTCGACACGAATTAAGAATTGGGAATAGAGACTTCCTAAATCAACACATGCCCCCAAAAAAATGATTCAAACAAAATCTAAAATGTGAACATATTTCAAATCAAAAGTATTTTCTAAATTGGGTAATTGACATATTTAAAAAAAACAACACTTTCCAGTAGGCTTTTGGCAGATGACCAAAAGCATAAAACAATTCCATTCTACCATTAATCAAAATTAAATTTCTGTATAAAAATATTTCAAACATAAAGCATGCTTAAGATTTTAGATTAACATATTCTAAGGAAACACTCTCCCTTCAGATAGCCATCTAACTGATTTATTTGAACGTTTGGGTGCGAAGGGCATAAATGTCATAGTAGATGTGTAAATTTCAAAACATTGAAAAAAAATGAAATTTAATTTCTCCATCTTAAAAAAAAAACACTATTACTTTTCTCGTTAAAAACCAATAGAAAGACCTTTCTCGGTAAAGGAAAATAGTGCATGTAGTTCAACTAACACATGAAATTTTCAAATAACAGATAATCCTTGTGATGTTGGTCTTCAACTACCCATAAAAAATTATTACAAATAGTGTCCACATAGAAAGCACACTTGCTTAGTACGTTTTCACATCTTCTTAGTGCAAATTTGACCCCGAAAACTAGTAAGCAAATTATCTATGGGAATCTCCTTTAAAAAATCACACAGCTAAAACACATCCCATAGGAATTTATAATTTTATGTTATGGTCATGGGAATCTCCTTTAAAAATTCACAGTTAAAAGTTAAAACACATCCTTAGGAATTTATAATTTTAAATTATCGTACTTCTTATTATTTAAGATGTCAAAGCTAAAATTATTCAACAAGAAGTTTAGGAATCTAGAGAACAAGTTAAGGGAAAGCTAAATATTAGAATAGCTCAAGATACAGAGAACATGTCACGTCTTTAACCCAACCCACCGTATTAGAATAACGACTAGTGCAATGTAGCTCACTCGAAGAGATGTGACAATAGAGAAATTGACACATCACTTCCATCTCTTGCTATAATAGTAGCCCACTTGATGAAGTGTGACATCATAGAACACATCATATCATATCCATCTCTGGAAGTAGAATAGATCGCTTGAGCAACATTTACCTTTATAATCATAACGACCTCCATAACAAGTAATGACTTTCCAAATGTGAGAATGCCAACGATGAATAAGCAATCAAAATCATCATCTTTCCTCACAAGAATTTGGCCTCTTCTAGTCAAATGCGTTTATTTTTAGATACGATATGACATCATTTTATTTTTATTTCAATAGCAATCCAGGTAATCGCAGCTCATAGACCATTCTATTTTAACATCGAACCCTCCAACATCACACTTTTCATCCAATGTAAACTCGCGTGGCGCTAAAAGATATGTAAAGGATAACACCCCCAAGACAAAACCATTGTGTCTACCCCAAGACCATATAAAATACCAACATCCAAAGCAACATAACCAATAGAAATTGTACCGTGTTATACGTTCGAGAATTCGAGATATTATCATAACAATCCATCACATATATCCAAAATCGTTCTCAACATATTATCGTAAAAATCTAACATGTCCAAAAGCATACAGGTCTCTTGCACCATACCCATGCACACTCAAATAAATTGGTTCCTAGCCATGAATTAGTCGTTTAACATAATGACAAGGGATAAATATAGTCGGCCGCCATACAATGAAGCAGGGAAAGTTTATACATTGTGCTACATAGGCATATTTAGTTGGCTGATACACCAGGGTGATATGTCGCTTTGTATGGGCTCTATAACATCGATGTAACATGTTATAACAATAAAGATGGCAATAACATTCCTATAATATTCCTATTTCTACTTAAGGTGGTATTCAAGGGAGCATTTGTTGAATTTAGATTTTTAGGGATATTCAAAGCATATTTAATTTTAGAAAAACTGCCTTATATTCTTTACTTTTGTGTTTTTTATCTTTCGCCTTTTTATCCAACTCTAAGATTATTAAGTCGTAAGAATATTTTTGTTACAATAATTTTTTGTTATATATTTATATATCTTTCGTCTTTTTATCACACTCTAAGATTATTAAGTCATAAGAATATTTTTGTTACAATAATTTTTTTGTTATATATTTATAGAGATACAAATCAAACCTACTATATCAATCACATTAATATTTGTATTTATATTTGTATTTTTAAAGTGGTTGTATTAGTATAACCTAACCCGTACATGAAATGACACAAGTTGAGACCCATACATGAAATGACACCCTCAACGTGTGGTCCATATAACAATATGGATCATCAATATTTGTATTCTTAATACCCATACATGAAATGACACCCTCAACCTGTGGCCCATATAACAATATCAATCATTAATATTTGGCCCATATAACAATATCAATCATTAATATTTGTATTCTTAATGTGGCCCATATAACAATATCAATAGCATTAATATTTGTATTCTTAATGTGGCCTGTATAGCTATATCATAGGTATTTAAGAGAGCATTTGTTGACTTTATTTTAACCAGTTTATTTTAACTATTATTTTTGAGAGATTTTCAAAGCATATTTAATTTTAGAAAAATTGCTTTATATTCTTTACTTCTGTTTTTTTATCTTTTGTCTTTTTATCTAACCCTAAGATTATCAAGTCATAAGAATATTTTTGTTACAATAATTTTTTTGTTATATATTTATGTAGATACAAATCAAACGTGCTATATCAATCACATTAATATTTATATTTGTATTTTTAATGTGGTTGTATTGGTATAACCTGACCCATACATGAAATGACACAAGTTGAGGGTGTAATGACACAGGTTGAGACCCATACATGAAATGACACCGGGTCCATATAACAATATCAATTATTAATATTTGTATTCTTAATGTGTAATTATCTACGTTCCCATACCTGCATTCTATTATAATTTTTGTACTCTAAATGTGATATAATCCTCATCAATATAAATCAATTAATTCGTATGTGATTTAATCTCATCATGTGTGAAAATAAATAAGCGTTCTAACCCAACCTACGGTCAACCTAATTGAATGAAATAAACTTTTAAATATGTTAAGCTTAAGCAACTTTTGAATTTTAGGGAAAACATAAACTATATACATAGTGGATCTCCACCATTTATGTTCTCATGGAATGAACCTTTTTTTGGGATGAAAAAGAATCTCAAATTTATTTATTATATTATATTTATGTTGATAGTTGTGTTTATTTTCAAGTAGGATTTTTAATTTTAATTTTATTTATCAATAATATTATGTGATAGCAAGAATTTCAATTTTTATAAAATATTCCATAATATTTTAATTAGTATACACAAATCAAAGGATGAGATTTATTTCCAAAATAGTTATAGTTTTTTAGAATGTGGTATTAATAAGGCATGGTACTTTAACAAAGTCTATTTATATATTAAAAAGCTCCATAATTAAGAATATCTTTACATGTTTTTTTAATGTGTTTGTGTGTATATAATCATTAATCTTTTTAGTCATAAGCCTAGATCCATATGAACTCAGATCTACCAAGCATTGAGAGGGATCAAATCCCTTGAGATGCAAACAACATTTAGAGTGAAGAGATTTGATGTCTCTCAGTGCTTGGTCTATCATCAACTTAGATCCATATGAACTCAGGATCTACCAAGCATCGAGAGGAATCAAATCCCTTAAGATGTAAACAACTTTTAGAGTGAAAAGAGATTTGATTTCTGTGTGTGCTTGGTCTATTTGGAGTTAAGATGGCCTTAGTCTGGTTTTACAACAAATAGGGAGGGAAAAATATCTAGCATAAGTACCCATTTGTGAAAATTGGGGTTAATACATGGTTGTAGCTGCAAATTTTGGAAGGTAAATTTATTTATTTTCCCTTTCCCTCAAAATAAGGTTAGGCTAACATCCATTCCTCTTTTATATATATAAAATCCATTCCTTATATATATATAAAAAATAAATTTGGGGTTATTGCTAATAATAGATTGGGATTCAAAAAATTCTAAAAATTTGAAACCCCTAAAAATTTCCATGCTACAATATCTATATAGAAACGAATTGTATTGTAGTTTTAAATTATTTTTATGAACATAGTAATTTGATAATGGAAACTAATTATATCAATGTTATTTAATTTAATGAAAAATAATTAAATAATATTTTAAATTTTAATAAAATTTCAAAAATATTAATTTGATTATTTTTTTCAAACTTATATAATTGTCAAGTCTCACTAACACAACTGGTTTAGGATGGGCCTTGTCAGCGAGGTGACCCAAGATCAAACCTCACGAGAGGTGGTTGTGCCTTGTGCTAGGGGGAGGAGACATGCTAAAAAAATCCCATCAATAAAGGGTACGTGTGGCTCAGGCCAGGTGACTTTGAGAGGGTTTGTGTGGCTCAGGCCGTGTGCCATTCCCGGGTGACTTTGAGGGATTAGATGCCCCTGGGTTGCAACTCCTCAAGCCACAGGTAAGCCTCAAGGATCACAGACAACTTGACAAACAAAAACAAAAACTTATATAATTAATTTTGAAAATTAAAAAGATAAAAATATTAAAAATAATAATTTTATGGATTATTGTGGCTTGCACTTTATTTTCCTTATATATATATATATATTATATATATATATATATATATTATATTTTTGAAACTTTTACATTGTAATAATCAATTATTGAGATTGTTTTTCCTTTATTTTAAAAGTTTATTAATTTTCCATATTTTCCCATTTTGATAATAAATTGTTTAAAAACATTAATTTTGAGGTTTTTTATTTTTCATTTTTTTCTTTACCATTAAACTCAAAATTTTCAATTACTTGAAAGACTAAGGAGTAATTTTGGTTTAAAATTTTTTCTAATCTTTCTCAATTCTTTCAAATTTTAGATGTTGTAATTGGATCGTGAACATATGATTCACTAAGATTTTTTCTTTCAAAATTGTTGTTGTTTTAGTTGTGATGTTCAGGGAACTCTCTAGGAGATAAGGGAAAATACCTTCAATTCTAATTTAACAATACTTATGTTAAATGTTAAATTCTATAAACATTTAAAACAATGAAGTCTTTGTGTGCATGCTTCATAATAAATCTCACGAAACCACATAGATCTTAAACTAAAAACGTGTAACACATAAGAATCAAGTCAAGGTATAGTTATCCATGGGTAAGCTATCTCTAATTTGCATGTCCACCATAATACGGTCAAGTTAGTTTACACACCATGCACCTCATATCACATGAAATATCCTCAAACATGGTGTAAATGTGTTTGGAGTAACCCAAATGGATAATGCTCCATCTTTATAAGGAAAGTGTTTTCATCAACACTAATCTCATCCTTTAACATCTCAACGAAGCTTGACATTTGCAATTGGCCTCTGAAACAGATTTGTTACCCAAATATCATTTCCCTTCACTAAAACATCACATCTCCAAAGATGGTAAAACAAAAATAATGAGCCTGGAAGATCTTGTAAGTTATAAAGTTTGTTGCATATTTTCCACCATATAGTTCATCAGGTCATGCACTTCATTGTCCCTCACACATCTCCTTAAAATTTGATTTAGTTCAATATTGAATATACAACCTACAATCCAAGTGCATTATGTATTTTTTCTAACAATCTTTCATCTTTCCCTATAGAAAAAAGGTTGAGGATACCTATATATAGCCATATAGTTTGATATCTCAAAAAACCAAGGGGTTTGTATTGAGATTGAAAAACTGTGCTCATACAACACCTGGATCACAACACCATAATATGTAGGCCTTGTTTCATCCAATTTTCATATTGGACCCATCAACAACATTGAAGCATAAAATCAATCACCACTGCAATATAACCATCAACTACACCTGCATCCTCAATCTCTGAATCACCCCATACTGAATCACACAGTCACCATAACATAGAGCAGAACCCATAACTCTGCAACAACAACCAGATCTAACTGCAACATCAAATATCATACTTCATACTGTATACGTGACTCTGATGAGCTAAACCTGCGTGTATACACTCTTTTACCAAAGCGAACCCACGTACAGATCTGCAAATATTTACTCATAACTTTGTAGCTACCCCAGACATCAGACATACCCAGGTCATAACATTTATACAATAAAATATGCGTCAGTATTCCAAGCCTTAAGATCTTGATCCATCGTCCATCATCATCCACATAGGTGCATCCTTGGTTCAGATCAAGCAAAGCATCACAAACCCATAACCAACATACTGGATCTCACTCTTCATTAGATATTCAATACATGCACCACTTGCACACCTTGGCCTGATGATCTTCTCCTTCTTATATAGGTTTAAGCCTCTCTCAATACCATGGTCCAAAACCACATAGAACCAATACCTGGAGTCAATACCTCGGACCAAATACCATGGACCAATACCATGGACCAAATACCACAGACCAAAACTTAGTTTCCCAACATGTACGCGCCTTTCCTTCTGTGAAAGTGCGTGTGTATGCCATACGCTCCTTTTCGTCTGAAAACCCGCGTGTATATGCAACTTTGTCATGTTGAACCTGTGTATACCTCTCTCTGATCATTAATTCTTTGATATTGACCTGCTACACTATGATCTGCCATCTAAGTGAGTTGCCATCAAGGACAACACCTGTATCATACCTATATCATAATGCCAACACTTGGGAAAATCGTCATAAATTCTGCTCTGAGCATTAGATTGAATTTTAGTCAGAAGTTACAGAAAGAGGACAAACTGTAGTTATTTTTGGGTATCATTTTCAACCCCCTAAGGTTGAAACAGTAACCCGTGGGACGTCATACAAGTTTGATCTACCAAACCAGTCTATACTCAGGTCATTGTGGGAGATTTGGCATAACTCTTCATTGGTGAATCCAATATTGATGAGACTTGCGGGGTTAGAAAGATTACTCAGAGGGTTACCACAGTAAGAGATTTCAGACCTTGAAGATCCACAATTACAGAGATACATCAGATTCAATATCAAGCTCCTACAAAGTGAAAAAAGGTGTGTAGTTTTTAATTTTTTTTTGTATAAGCTTGGTTTGAAAAATTAGTTTGAAAGAATTCAAAGGGCATAGTGAAACAATATTATCAGTAATTGATGTCCCAAAGAAAGAAAATGGAAACACTTAGTAAGCAACCTGAAAGCTCTAGCATGACTCATGAAGAAGAGGAAAAAATGCAACATGATATATCAAAATTACGAGACCAAGTGCAACAAATTTCACTCACACAAAAAGTAACAGAAGCTAATATGGATGGTTTAAATAAAGACGTAGAAGCTAAGATGCTTGGTTTAAATAAAGACGTAGAAGATAAGATGTATGGCATGGAAGTTGAGATGGATGGTTTAAAGAAAGGCGTAGAAGCTAAGATGAATGATGTGGAAGCTAAGATGGACAGTGTGGAAGCTAAAATGGATGGTGTGGAAGCTAAGATGGATGATTTAGAGAAAGGCATGGAATATTTAAAGACAAATTTGAAGACATATTTGACAAAGTTTCTAAAAGAAATGCTTACTAATGGCGAAAGGGTAGTAAAGGAAACTCATGATGAGAACAAAATAAATGTTAATCGTGATTTCATAGACTCTAATGTTGGATTGAAGAACCACCATGTTCCAAAGATCGATATGAGGAAGTTTGATGCAAGGAGTATCCTGGAACATGGATACACAGATGGAGCTATTTTCGATCTCCATAATATGCAAAACACACAAAAGGCACACATGAAACTATATAATATTTGGAACCAAATCAGTTTGTATGGTATCAATGGCTTTGCTCTCATAAACAAATTGTCACTTGGGCTATTTTTATGGATGAAATGATAGCACATTATGAGGATACAAAAAGCAACATTTTTTTAGCCAATTGATGAATCTCAAACAAAAGGGTTTAATGATGGAGCATATTGAGGACTTCCAAAAATTGAATATAAGGGTAAAAGATATTCTAGAGGAGCATAGGATTGATGTGTTCATACGGACTTTAAAAGATAACATCCAACATGAGGTTTGCCTTTGGAAACCAAATTCATTGGAGAAGGAATTTAGGTTGGCAAGAAAAATGGAAAGCAAAATTATGGCAACAAGGAAGCCTACCACTCACAATCATAAAGATGGAAGTGTTACTACCCCTAGCCATCCACAACCTAAAAGGTTGACACCACAACAATTGGAAGAAACAAGAGCAAAAGGGCTTTGTTACAGTTGTGATAGAAAATACACTAAAGGTCATAAGTGTTCCGAGAATAAATTATTTTACATAGATTGTGAAGAGGAGGAAGAAAAGGAACAAGGAACATCAAAAGAAAAGGATATACACCAGGAACAAACCCTAGAAAAAGAAGAAATGAATCCGAGCATATCTTGTAATGCATTGGCTGGAATTACCACTCCTCATGGTTTGGAAGGATATCTTCGTTGCTTTGTATCTGATAAACAAACACAATTGGTCAAATGGTTGCCTCTGGGTGAATGGTGGTATAACACTTCCTTCCATACTGCAACAGAAATGACCCCATTTATGGCACTTTATGGACATCATCCACCATCCATCACATCATATTTAAGAGAAAATTCTAAGGTTCAAGCAGTGGAAGATCACATTGAGCATCAGCAACAAGTTCTCCAACTCTTAAAGGATAACCTCAAATTGGCGCAAAATAGAATGAAACAACAGTTAAATCAACATCACAGTGAAAGAAGTTTTGATATAGGTGATTGGGTATTCTTACGGTTACAACCATGTAAACAAATACCCCTCAAGCAAGCTAAGAAGGATATAAATTATCATGAAAGTATTATGGTCCATACAAGGTGTTGCAAAAGATAGGTACTATGGCATACAAATTGGAGCTTCTTGCAGCTTCCCAAGTGCACCCAATTTTCTATGTTTCATGCTTAAAGAAGGTTATAGTTCACAAGCTTCCAATTCAAACAATATTGCTAGAACTTGATGAGGAAGGAAAAATCATATTGGAACTTGAAGCAGTCAAAGAAATAAGAACTCGACAACTACGAAATCGATCAATTTCTGAGTATCTCATCGAGTGGAAGAACTTACCCGTTGAAGATTCAACATGGGAGGATGAGAATTTTATACAAAAGCATCCATAACTACTCAAGCATTGAGGAAAACACTTTTTTGAAGGAGAGGGGCATGTTAAGTCCCTATAATACCAGTGATTCCCCCATTACTATTGTCGCTGTATCCCTTATTGTTATTGTTGTTCCCCTATTGTCCCCGTATTGTTATTATTGTGCCACATAGAATCCCACTATTATTTTTTTTCCCATGGAAAAATTCGTAATTTCATCAAGAAAAAGAAATTACATTTTGTAGATGCATATGCATATTCTGATATTTCTATCAATAGAAGTCATCTTCTGAAGAAGCATCAAAGCTAAATACCTGTATCCATGCAGGGAGGTAGTAGCCCACACAAAGTCTGAGAAAAGTATCCAAAATAAAACAATAGTTCAAGATAGATTTATATTATCTTATTCCACGCTGGGAGATAATATTCAAAACCATGAACTGTGCCATTCATATATATGGCCGCATATCAGATCATTATCAGCAAAAAGAAAAATGTACAAAATTATGAAAACAGAGTCCAGAAATTAGTCCATGATGTCCATAAATGGCCTATGATAGTACTGGTAATGTACTCCTTCATTCTGTTCACGGATCAACCAGATGCCCGGCTCCCGGATCGTGCCTTCTTTGGAAAGATGGTCATCATTTGTGTTCCGCTCCCTGTAGGTGTGATTACATGAAAAATAGTCAAAATTGGATATCAATCTTAAAGCTTCATCTAGAATGTGTCTTAATGATTAAGACCAACAATAAGAACTTTTATTCAACCAGTCGCAAAAAATTTTAGAGTCCCCAAACAGTTGTAATGCATGGAAATTCTTCTCCAAAGCAAAATGGATAATATGTAAATTTGCTGAAAGTTCTGCAAAGTTATTAGTTCCCCTCCTTAGTCCCATAATCAGGTTGAATGAGTGCCTCTCTGATATGTGAAGTATAGCACTCCCACCACAACCTTCTTCTTGTGCAGCCCCATCAAAATATGCCCAGGGCATGTGGGGGTCAAACTGTTCCTGCGTGATGTTCCTTGTGCAAGGGGGAGGTGGGTCATCAGGGATGAGATCATAATCTGCTTTGATCTTGGCGGCAATGATAGTCCATCTGGGGGGGGGTATTCTGAAAGATTAAAATATTGCGAGCTATCCAGATAGCTTAGAAAAACAACAAGGGGAGGTTCCTCAATTTGTGGGGCATGACTGAGGAGTACCATAGGTTCTAGGCTTCAATCAGAAAGTCCGCCTGCCAATTACAAGATGAGGGGACAACTGCTGTCACAAGTTTCCATAAATTACAGGCTTCATGGCAGTTCAAGAATAGGTGAGAAGCGGATTCACCATCAATGTTACAAAAATAACACCAGTGAGGGCCATGGTAAGATTGCTTCATCAGGTTATCCCCTGTGGGGATTTTATTTCTCAGAATGCACCACATTAATAATCTGGATTTGGGAGGCGCTTTCAGCTTCCAGAGGTGTTTCCACCATGTATGAAGGATCTGGGGCTTCTGCGGCTCCACCATGACTAAGTATCCTTCCTTTGGAGTATATCTCCCCAACTTTTCCAAAGCCCAGATGATCTCATCATCACCATCAGTGATTCGGATATGAGCCTCCGAGAGAGCCTGTATATAGTCCTTCCAAAGCTGCTTCCACTGAGGAGGTATGTTGAGTTGAAGGTCTGATTTCCAAGCTTGGTGGAGGAGAGAGGAGTTTGCCTCATCTGCTATATGAGCAAGGTGTGTAACATTTTGCTCTCCTAGGTGCAAAATAAGATCTAGAGGCAATCTGTGCATGTTCCCACATCCAATCCACGGGTCAATTCCAATGCGCACCCTGCTCCCCGAATGGATTCGCCAAGTAATGCCTGATCGGATGGGATCCAAAGCTTTCAGGACAACCTTCCAAATGATTGATATACCAACATTGAGTCTAACCAGTCTTCTGATCCAATCCAAAATTTGTACAGGGGCAATGTATTCGAGTAAGCCACACTTGTCCACAAACTATCTGATGTGACCAACTGCCAACCTAGCTTCGCTGCTATGGCTGAGGAAAAATCATCAAGCTTTTTAAGTCCCCAGCCTCCCCATTTTTTCGGAAGTGTGAGTGGAACCCCTTTTTCCCATGCAAAGATTCTTCTCGAAAGACTGCCCCTCCATAAGAATCTGCAGTAGAGTGTTTGAATCCTCTTCAAAATGCCTCGAGGAATCCAAGCTAGGGACATCCAATAGATCGGGGTTGCTTCTAGGACACTGTTGATTAGTGTTAATCGGCTAGCGCGAGATAAAAATATGAGGTACCATATACTGAGTCTCTTTTCCAAATTGGCAATGAGCCAAGTCAAATCCGCTATTTTGTATCCTATGGGCTTTAACTTGTATCCCAAATATTTAACTCCCTCCTCCAGATCAATCTGTGCAAAGTGGAATCGGTGGAGAGCATAATGTATTTCATGCCGTGAGCAGGCAGTGGTCGTCAAAGTAGATTTTCCATCATTAATAATCATCCCCGTGGCTTTCTGAAACAAGGAAAATATATCTCTAATGGAAGTCAGATCCCCAACGCTTCCATTGAGAAAAACTAGCACGTCATCCACAAATAGTAGGTGGGTGAGCATGCAATCTTCTGTTATCTTTATACCCTTGAGTCTTCCTCTCCTGTGTTCTTCTTTAATTATCCTACTGAGCCCTTCCATGATCAGAACAAACAAGAGTGGTGAGAGGGGACACCCTTGTCGCAAACCTAGAGCCGAAGTAAAAAATGGATATGCACTCCGATTGACCAGGACACTAAATGGGATGTTAGTGATGCATCCAATAATCCATTTAATAAAATTGAAAGGGAATCCAAGGTGAGTTAAAAGCATTCACAAGTATAACCAATTCACTCTGTCAAAAGCTTTAGATAAATCAACTTTCGTGATCATACCTTTGCCTTTTTTGCTGTGGAGAGAGTGTAATACTTCCTGTGTTGTCCCTATCGTCTCATGGATTTGTCTGTCTTGTAGGAAGGCAAATTGTTCAGGCAGGATGTGCTTAGATAAGATTGGCTTCAATCTATTTGCTATAATTTTGGGTATAATCTTATACAAACAATTATAAAGTGAGATAGGACGAAATTCATCAAAAGAGGTCGGATTATCTGACTTCGGTATGAGAGCAATAAAAGTGGAGGTTATGGCTGCTTCCAAACAACTTGAAGCTCTTGACTCCTCAATAACCCATAGTAGATCCGAACCAATCAAAGAAAAAAAAGCCAAATAGAATTCAATGGACCATCCATCAGGTCTTGGGCTTTTGTCCTTGTTAAACCATTTCAAAGTGGCCTCCAACTCCTCTAAAGATACCTCTTGCATCAAGTCGTCTTCATCTTCTTGCTCCACAAACCTAGGGAAAAGTTGAGCAACTCTGAATATTTCAGCCAAGTTAGCCTCCCTAGGGTCATTGTAGGCTTTTTTAAAATGGGAGTTGGCCAGAGAAGCGAGTTGAGGGAAAGTGTATGCTATTCTTCCCTAATCATCCTACATATGCCAGATGGTGTTTATAACTTTCCTCCCATTAGCAAACTTTTGATAAAATTTGTATTAGCATCCCCCTCCTGAATCCAGATAGCCTTGCTTCTCAGTCTCCATTTGTCTTCCCTCTCTTTGAGGATTTTTCTGCGGGTCGAGTAGAGAGATGTGATTTTACTCTTATGCTCGTCTGAGCTATATAAACCACCCAACTCATTTTCAAAATCAACCAACTCAAGCTCAATCTGTCTTAGAGATTAATCATCCTGTATTCTTTTTTGGTAAGCCTAGATTTTGGACATCTTCTTCAGCTCTATGAGGTTACGGATAAATCCTGCTGTTACATCACCCCTCACCCTTGGCGGGTTTGCTTTCCAGAAATCAGTCACCATGCTGATGTATGAAGCTTCCTTGAGCCAGATCAAACTGAACTTAAACAGACCCTTCGACCTGTCTCTTCCACTTTCCATTTCCATATAAATAGGTAGATGGTCTGAGAGCCCACCCATGCCAACCCATTGCCTAATGTTGAGTCCTAGATCCATAACCTGTTATTTGACTAAAAATCTGTCCAGTCTCTTGGCTAGGCCATTTTCACACACTCCATTGTTCCTCCAAGTGGCTTGAATCTTTGCAGTAGGTATATTGACCAGGTGGTGAAATTCTAGAATGGACGAGAAGAAGTTCAAGTGGGAGTCCCTTTGTGTGCGCTGTCCCCAGGATTCAGCATGTCCTATGGAAAAGTTGAGGTCCCCACCGACTATCAAATTATCAACTGAAAGTAAGTCCAATCTCAGAAGATGGTCCCAAAATTCATGTCGATTTTGGCAAGGCCCATAAATATTGATTATTCTAAATGGCATACCTAGCTCAGTTGTGTACACATTGGCCCCTAAATATCCAACCCCGCCCCAACTGTTAATTGACTTGACAGAACGAGTATTGATGCCCAAAGCAAGCCCTTCAGATCGGCCTTGGGCATCCAATCTCGAAAATTTCCATCCCGGAAGAGAGTGCTCAAGAGTGTGAGTAATATCATCAGCGGAGCCTAAGGTCTCCTGAAGGAAGATAATATCCAGCAGGTCGACAGAGATAAACCGACGAAAAGCTAGTTTTTATCAGGCCTAGCTAGCCCTCTGCAATTGAAGGATAAAATCTTCATGGAGGGGGTTTAGAGGGGGCTGTTCTAGCTCTAAGAACCCCAGGAGTGGTGGATTGTTTGCCCAAAGCAATATCATCATCCGCTTGTGCTTGTGCACATTTAACACCAGAGGGACGACCGTGGGAGGCCTTAGGAGGGGGTGGGGATGGAAGATATCAAGTCCAACATGATCTTGAACCGAATACTTCGTTCGAGAATGCGTATTATATCTAGGTTCAGAAGGAGCAGTCAAGGAGGCCGAGGGCTCTGGAGGAGGAGTACAAAAAAGGGAGGGGGTGTGGGGGCGAAGGAGGTGTGATGGGGAGTAATGACACATAAACTTTGTATAGGGGCCTCCTTTGTACTTACAGTTCTCGGTATCAATGACAGCCCAGATATTGAATTAATATTACTATAAAAAATGCATTGAGAGGGGGTCAAGTGTATGGAATTCATACCCAAAGTATTGGAGTCACTCGGGGTTGCCATGGCCGGAGCTGGAACTGGAGGTGGGGGCAATGAGGCGGCCTACCACGCTTCCTCGGGGTGCTCTGAGTCAGTGCCAAGGACCTCAAACCAGGACTCAAAAGAGTAGTTGTTCCTCCAGAATGTGGAGTGGAATTCCTACGCATGTCTTTAGAAACCCGAGGCTGTTCCTCCCTTGCATGGTCTTCATGCAACTGAGCCTCCTACTCCTGTGAATCCAGTGTATAATGTCTTGTTGCCTTCTTGTTGTTCCACCTATTCAGTGAGAAGTCTTTGAATAGGTGCCCCACCTTGTGGTAGTGCCTACATTTGAAGGGTATCCCTTCATAGTCCAACATCTGCCTCCTTGTAGCATTCCTCCATTGTATGTTAATGTACTCAGGTAGTCCTTTCGAGAGGTCAAGGTGCGCTAAAATCCTGGCATAAGCCATTCTTCCAGTCGTTAGAAAAGAGTCATCATAGGTAAGGTAAGAACCCATGGCATCCCCAATCTGCCTGAAAATCTGCTCTGTCCAGAAGTGTCAGGGAAGGCCCGGAAGACGCACCCAAATAGGTCCAGCCCCTCTCTCTCCTGTTCAGGATCGAACATAGGCATCCACCTTCGAAGGAGGACTGGTGCCTGGTCAATGTGCCAAATAGTGGAGAGGACCCAGCTTGTGTGAGCGAGACATTTGAATCTCAGGGCAATCGAACCCTTGACAAAGGTTCGAACCCTAGGGGGTTTCGTCAAATGATGTCCCCAGAATTCCATTGCCCATTTTTGTAGCCTCTCCATGCTATAGTGCCTGCCCCTGACTCGTCCCACCAGTACTTTCTCTGCCGAATCCATAGCTTCACGAAATGGTGTGTCCTTTGTTAGTTTGATGAAGATTTCACTACTGCACTATAGAAGGCATCGTTTCCTCTTGGAAACCCCTTTGTGTTTGTTACTCGTATCTTCAATCGTTCTTCCTGTCTGTACCGCCACATGTGTGACTGAATCTTTTGTTGTCGTAGGGCCTTTTGCCCTAATATTGTCAAAAATCCCTGAAATAATACCAATGCCCATGAAATTGCCTGGGAGAGGATTCCCCGCGTCCTGGGGAGCTGATAATACCAGCGTCTGGCTTTCTTGCTCTAGAAGATACCCCTCCAAGGGTTTGTCTGGCCCTACCTTAGAGAGTATAAAACCCAAAACCGGCCCTAGGGTTTGTAAACCCGTATCTCGCAAGCAAGCGCACAGCAACAATCAGGGAACCTGGTAAGAGTGGAGGGCATGTGTAGTCTTGAATTGTTGAGGCTTTTATGGGCAGCGAGATGGAGGGTATGCGCGACCTTGAGAAAGTAGGGAGGGCTTCGATTTCTGCTGTGAATTCATGGTCAAACGAGGAAAAATCTTCTTCAGTGGTCCCAGACTGAGTCCATATGGGCTGGTTCTCCGTGGGATCCGCGGAATAATCAACATTGTCCTCCATAACTATCAAAACCCCTAGCTGACAGTTGCTTGCAGGAATGTTGGTGGAGAACCGATAACCGTCTAGGGTAAAACAAATGAACCAGAAAGCAGAGCTGCAAACAGCTAATGGGCTCGATAAGGTAGCCATGAAGGAGCTGAAACGAGGTCTTCAACCTGGTTGATCTCTCTTCCTTGTAAACTGTGTCACTCACCAGTTTCGATGCCCTAACCCCAGTCGCTCGTCATCCCGTCTCTCAAATATTTATCAAGTCGAATCCCACTATTATTATTTGTGTGCCTTTATATTATTATTGTTAGGTCAAATTTGGTTATATTGTGACCCCTTAGACTCCTATATATAGAAAGGAGGTTTTGTAATTTGAATCATCTAAGAATTTTTCATTTGTGTAATGTAAAGGAGGTTGCCCCCTCGAAGAGGCTTATTTCTAAGGTGTTGAATCTATCTTTTCTATCTTTTTGTGAGATGGTTTCATAACATTTTCTCTTATATATATTAATCCCCACTATCCCCTAGTATAATTGTGCTTAACAATTTATTTTCATTAATTTGTAAAATATTAGTGGATGTTTTGTATATTTTTATTTTGACGAAACATTAATTTCCTTTAATATTTCTAATTTCTTTTAAGATTACATAATAAGTCAAAAGAAAAGAAAAAACTATAATCCAAAAGTCAAAAATAATTTCAAATCAATAATTCAATTGTATGAAATCTTGACCATTTTTCTAAGGCTTAAAAATAAGGTGATAATCCCACCTACTTCACTTGGTCTTGCAGGGTTTGAAGTGTTTTGTGTGATAACATGAAATTTCCACATCTGAGCACACTACAATTTCAAAGGCATTTGATTGCATAAAAGTTGAACTCACCATAACGCTTGTTTTACAATGTCCGCATTGGATATATCTATTTAATATTTCACAGAATATAGTAGGGGCATTGTTGGCTCAAGAGGAGGATAATATACCTTATGCAATTTAATTTGTTAGATTTTTTTTTTATATAATATAATGCTAATGTATACTTTTTCTAAAAAGGAATTCCTTAATGGTTTATGCTCTTAATAAATTTAGGAATTATGTCATTATATATTATGTATTCCTTAATGGCTTATGCTCTTAATAAATTTAGGAATTATTTCATTAGATATTAAGTATTTGTACAAGTAGATATTGCTTCCATTAAGTACATCATGAACAACTTTGATATCAATGATTGAAACATTATATGGCTTTTGTTGTTACATCATTTTGATTTAATCGTTGATAAACCATGAAAGCAAATGTTGTTGTATATCTTTTGTCAAGACCTATAAATCTGGTAGATACAAATATGATAGATGACCAATTTCCAAATGAGCACATTTTTTCAATCTCAATACAAACCCCTTGGTTTTTTGAGATATCAAACTATATGACTATAGATAGGTATCCTCAACCCTTTTTCTATAGGGAAAGATGAAAGATTGCTAGAAAAATACATAATACACTTGGATTGTAGGATGTATATTCAATATTGAACTAAATCAAATTTTAAGGAGATGTGTGAGGGACAATGAAGTGCATGACCTCGTGAATTATATGGTGGAAAATATGCAACAAATTTGATAACCTACAATATCTTCCAGGCTCGTTATTTTTGTTCTATCATCTATGGAGATGTGATATTTTAGTGAAGGGAAATGATATTCGGGTAATAGTTCTGTTTCAGAGGCCAATTACAAATGTCAAGCTTCGTTGAGATGTTGAAGGATGAGATTAGTGTTGCTGAATACACTTTCCTTATAAAGATGGAGCGTTATCCATTTGGGTTACTCCAAACACATTTACACAATGTTTGAGGATATTTCATGTGATATGGGGTACATGGTGTGTAAACTAACTTGACCGTATTATGGTGGACATGCACATTAGAGATAGCTTACCCATGGATAACTATACCTTGACTTGATTCTTATGTGTTACACTTTTTTAGTTTAAGATCTATGTGGTTTCGTGAGATGTATTATGAGGCATGCACACAATGACTTCATTGTTTTAAATGTTTGTAGAATTTAACATTTAACGTAAACATTGTTAAATTAGAATTGAAGGTATTTTCCCTTATCTCCTAGAGAGTTCCCTGAACATCAGAGCTAAAACAACAACAATTTTGAAAGAAAAAATCTTAGTGAATCATATGTTCATGATCCAATTACATCATCTAAAATTTGAAAGAATTGAGAAAGATGAGAAAAATTTTTAAACCAAAATTACTCCTTAGCCTTTCAAGTAATTGAAAATTTTGAGTTTAATGGTAAAGAAAAAAAGAAAAACGAAAAACGAAAAACCTCAAAATTAATGTTTTTAAACAATTTATTATCAAAATGTGAAAATATGGAAAATTAATAAACTTTTAAAATAAAGGAAAAACAATCTAAACAATTGATTATTACAAGGTAAAAGTTTAAAAAATTATATATATATATTATATTATATTATATATATATATATATTATATATATATAATATTTAAATGGAAATATATATGCTAAGCAAAATGATCTATAATTATACTTTTAATATCTTTTATTGCTTTTTTAATTTTCAAAATGAATTATATAAGTTTTTTTCTTTGTTTGTCAAGTTGTCTGTATCTCGAGGCTCTGGTGGATGTTCACCGACGTGTGAGCCCACAGAGTACCCTCTCAAAAGTCATCGGCTTGAGCCACCACGTACCCTTTTCATTGTATGGGATTTTTTGTTAGCAATGTCTCCTCCCCCTAAGCATAGACGCACAACCACCTCTTGTGAAGGTTTTATTCTGGGTCGCCTCTCGTTGAAAGCCCATCCTCACGTGTTGTGTAGTGAGACTTTACCAATTTATATTAAGTTTGAAAAAATAATCAAATTAATATTTTTTTGAACTTTTATTAAAATTTAAAATATCATCTAATTATTTTTCATTAAATCAAATAACATTGATATAATTATTTTTCCATGATCAAATTACTAAATTCATAAAAATAATTTAAAACTACAATGTATCATTTCTATATAGATATTGTAGCAT
>APFE030280343.1:29329-59569 GCA_000404065.3 Pinus taeda | reverse complement strand
ATATATATAAAAGAGGAATGGATGTTAGCCTAACCTCATTTTGAGGGAAAGGGAAAATAAATAAATTTACCTTCCAAAATTTGGAGCTACAACCATATATTAACCCCAATTTTCACAAATGGGTACTTATGCTAGATATTTTGCCCTTCCTATTTGTTGTAAAACCAGACTAGGGCCATCTTAACTCCAAATAGACTAAGCACCCACAGAAATCATATATCCTTTGACTCTAAAAGTTGTTTACATCTTAAGGGATTTGATCCCTCTCGATGCTTGGTAGATCCCGAATTCATATGGATCTAAGATGATGATAGACCAAGCACCCAAAGACATCAAATCTCTTTTCACTCTAAATGTTGTTTGCATCTCAAGGGATTTGATCCCTCTCGATGCTTGGTAGATCCGAGTTCATATGGATCTAGGCTTATGACTAAAAATATTAATGATTATATATACACAAACACATTAAAAAACATGTAAAGATATTCTTAATTATGGAGCTTTTTAATATATAAATAGACTTTGTTAAAATACCATGCCTTATTAATACCACATTCTAAAAAATTATAACTATTTTGGAAATAAATCTTATCCTTTGATTTGTGTATACTAATAAAAATATTATAGAATATTTTATAAAGATTGATTTTTGCTATTCATCTAATAATTAATGATAAATAAATTAAAATTAAAATCTTACTTGAAAATAAACACAACTATCAATATAAATATATATAATAAATAAATTTGAAATCCTTTTTCCTCCCAAAAAAAATTCATTCCCTGAAAACATAAATGGTGGAGATCCACTATGTATATAGTTTATGTTTCCTTAAAATTTAAAATTCAAAAGTTGCTTAGATTTAATAGATTTAAAAGTTTATTTCACTCAATTAGGTTGACCGTAGGTTGGGTTAGAACACTTATTTACTTTCACACATGATGAGATTAAATCACATACGAATCAATTGATATATTGATGAGGATTATATCACATTTAGAGTACAGAAATTACAATAGAATGCAGGTATGGGGACGTAGATAATTACACAATGAGAAACTGACAGGGACGACGATATAGGAGCGTAATCGTTATCCTCGCTAACAATTCTGACTCAAAGTCAAAGTCATTGGGCTCTTCTTGTTCTACAACACTATATTGCTGTGTTAAATTTGTCCAAAACTGACAAAATTAAAGATAAACACGGGATTTCTGGTACATATTTTACTGTTATTCAATTGTTGTTGTATTGTAAAACTAGACTAGACATTGGTTTTATTCCGTACATGCAGAAATGGTAAGTTCATAGACATATTTTAACATGGAAAAAGCAATAGCAATGTTATCACTGTCACTTTTTGTCAAGAATTTCTGGTTGGAATTTGGCTAAATTGTTTTCAAGAATTTTGACTGTGAAAGTGTTATTGAAAATGAATTTAGTACTATCTAGAATTTCTGGAATACTAAAATCTTGATGCTAGTAGCTTTTCAAATTTTCTCAAAAATCATAAAAAAATCTATTATTTTTGGAGCAAAATTGTTACAAGTTTACACTGAGCTATTTTTAAAGCAATGTCATCACATAAGTTTTAATATTGAAAAGAGCTGAATATGAACGAAATGTGTGGAGTCGATATATTTCATGTGGCAAACCCTACTATGTGACTCCGGAGTCCCTAGCAGCTGAAGTAGGGTTTAGTCTTTTACATTGAGTGGTTTGCTCGGTCGAGCTAGCTCTGCAATATCACCTGCTGCAACGAATTCTTCAGATCAATTGGAGTTTTGGGGTGAGGTGCATGTGGCACATTTTTCTTTTTGTTGTTCTGGAAAATTTAGTTTGTCGATGTATAATTGTTTTCGTTGAAGCAGGGATGTATAATTGTTTTCGTTGAACCAGGGATTCTGTCGTTCAACCCTAAACCTTTAAAGCTCAAATGCAGCTTCTGCTTTAGAAATCTGTATTTACTCCATTTTCTTAAGGGACGATGGCTCCATGTCCGCATACTCTTTCTTGTCTGGGGGCCCGGTCCAGCTAGTTTATCTTAGCCCTTCCCATTGTTGGCTTTGGCCCTTGTTGATGACAGTGTTTAGTGAGGGTGGGAAATGAAAGGAAGGGCGTATATGCAAGAATTTTGTCGGGGAGAGAGAGAGGGACGAGCAGGAGTCAATTTGCTTTATAATGGTGGAGCAGGATGTGGTTTGGTAAGTCAGTTTGCTTTATAGGGCGAGGATGGAGTAGAATGGTAGCTTTTTTTGCACGAAGGAAAGAGTGAAATAACTGCTTTGTATGTTTCGGGGTCATTAACAGTTTGGTGGGGAGGAGATTTGTTAAGAAGACATGGTGGTAAAAGTACCTGTTTATTCAATTAATTGCTGTACTGGGAGGTGAGGGCTGATGAATACATTGAGTTGGGTTTCAGGGGTGTCCAGTTATCTTCTTTAAGTTTATCCCAACTCTTCCTTATGAGTTGGGTAGATATCAGTATTGCCTACCTGATGATCTACAGCTACATTTGACAACATCTTCACCTGTCTGTGAGTTTACTTGGAATACGTTTGAAGGATATTCAGATATGCTTTGATTTCTCCATGTACGGTTTTGGGAGCAGCTTTGTCTAGGAGGTTTATGTTATCAGTATTTGGGAGACCGTGTTATGATTGGAAGCAGCTTTGTCTAGGAGGTTTATGTTATCAGTATTTGGGAGTCCGTGTTATGATATTCTTTTCTCGGTGATATGATTAGTTGGAATCTTAGATAGCTGGTGTTGGTAATGTTTATATCCCCATTTTAATTGTAATTGTTCTGACATAACCGGTTGGCTTATGTTTCCCCTACCAGGATATCGGGAAGTTAAAACTTGAAATTGTGGGCTTGGTCTATTTGAGCTGATTTTTCTAGCTGTAGGTGGATGCAATGGCCTTGCCATTAGCGGTTTGTAGAGGATTATAATATTTTGAAGTCTAATGAATTTACTTAAAATAAGTCTGGTTAAAACTTAAAAACAATAACGTATAAAATTGTGTGAATTACATTTATTATGTGGGAATGAAAACTCAGTGTGAATGTTAAATCTAATAGTCACATCATTTGTTGTGTGAGAACGAAAACTCAATGTGAATGTAAATCTAATAGTTACACCATTTGTTGTATTTTCTTGTTTCCTTGTTTTCGTTTTTGTTGGTTAGGAAGGTGGGGCTACCCACCGGTTTTGAATTGGTGAACTTAACATTAAGGAGGCCTTAATAGCACATCCAAGTCATTGTCTATTCATTTGAGATATAAGTGGATTTTCAATTCTGATATATATTAATGTATAAAAATTCATGAGTATGGGGGTTGTCAAATACATTGATCTATCTTTCTGTGTTTCTTAGGCAAGATGCATGGTTTACATTCAAACAGTATTTGGATCAGTGTATAAACCTGTTTTAGTGATTAACGTTTGGACATGAATTCTTATATTTTTTAATGAGAAAACTGTGCAATTGAATGGTGGTTTCGATTTATTCAGTAAATCATTTTATGAAAATGAAGCACACAGTGTGATGTATAAAGCATGTGTTTTGGTGATTAACTTCACAAAAACATCAAGGAAGCCTTAACAACACAAACCCCACACAAACCCCGTGTGTTTTGGATTAACTTCACAAAAACATCAAGGAGGCCTTAACAACACAAACCCCCCGTGTGTTTTGGTGATTAATTTCACAAAAACATCAAAAACATGAAGGAGGCCTTAACGACACACAAACCCCGTGGGCCACACCATTTTAGTTGTTTTTTGAAATTAATTGATTTTCAATTCTGATGAAGTCCAATGTATAAAAATTCATGAGTACGGGGGTTGTCGAGTATATTGATCTACCTCTCTGTGTTTTCGAGCCAGGATGCATGGCTTATATTCAGACAGTATTTTGATCAGGGTATAAGTCTGTTTTGGTGATTTAACGTATGGACTTGAATTCTTATATATTTTAATGAGAAAAAGAAACCTGTGAAGAATCGACGGATGGATTAAGTTTATTCAGTATTACATTTTATGAAAATGAAAAACAAATTTTGATGTATAAGCATGTTTTGGTTATTAACTTCCTGAGTTGAAATCTTATATCGGATAATGAGAAAGAGAAACTCAGCCACCAATTCAACTGAGTAATCTAATTCTTTGAACTTGAAGAACTCAAGGAATGGAATTATTGGACTTACGGTTATATGTGTGGTTTCCTCCAAGATGATTCATTAATTTTCTGATTCTCAGAAGATGTTAGCAAGGTTCTTTGTTGGAAGATATTTGGGTGGTTTTCTTTACTTTTGGGTGCAAGTAGTTGCAGCTTGTAATCCACAACCAGTGAAGTTGGTCATAAAGTTTGCTCTATTGCTAATTCTTGTGTCAGTGTTCTAAAAAAAGGCATGAGATTATTTCTTCTTGGACTCTTCTATAAAATAACCTTGTATACTATAATTTTGATGAATCAGGTGTGGAGGTAAAACCTGGGGAGGTTCAGAGCTGTGATCCTGGAGATGGTAAATATCTCCACTTATCGCAGGCAAGTATCTTTACCAATTTCTATTTTTTCTTATTTTAAAACTACTGTTCTTATTTCTAAGTTTTGTTGCTGTTTTAGTTAATGATATTTACTGTTAGTTTTTGAGATGTTAGAAGTGCTAATTAAACTGTGCAGGCAGCCCTGGGTGAGATTCAAAATGCAAAGGAAAGTGAGAGAGCTCTCGTCAATGCTCATGTTGATAACAAGAAAGTTGTGCTTGGTGCGCTTACATATGGGAAATGCGACCAGTTTTAGTTGGATATTATGTTTTCTAAACCGTTCAAGCTTTCACACAGTTGCACCACAGGAAGCGTCTTCTTCATTGGTTATACCACAGTTGTAGAAGAAACAGATGGATATCCTTTACATTAATCAAGCCTTACTTACAGAATTTTTGATGTTCATTCAATTTCATGGGGAATAGAATGTTTTTGTTATACCACAGCTGTAGAAGAAACAGATGGATATCCTTTACTAATCAAGCCTTACTTACAGAATTTTTGTTGTTCATTAAATTTCATGGGGGAATAGAATGTTTTTGTTATTGCAAAATTGTTTTTCTTGACGTCATTGTCACTGGAATGGGAGGATATGATGACTCAGGTGATAATCTTAGGAGAGCGTACTTGGGTATTGTCTGTGTTTGTATATAATATTAGACTAGTTTTTATCCTTTTTTTGTATTATTTAATTCGTGCCCTGTTTACCCCATTTTTCATATTATTTATTTTTGTTATGGCAAACTCCAGACTCTGATTCTGATGATGATCGACAAGCTCAGGCTCTGATGCATCGTGTTAAGGAAAATGGTAAATTATGATTTAAATTTGGGTTTACATTAAATGTGCAATGTTATGACTTGTTTTAATTATGTTGCTCAAGTCAGAAGAATTGTGATGGTTTATTAGGATGTTGGGCTTGACTTGTTTTGATGATTAATGACAGGCCAAAGAGAAGCGAGGCTTGCCAAGCCTGAGTTAATGAAAGATGGTGCGAAACAAGTGAAGCCTGAACCTGTGATAATTGATAAAGCAGCTGCAAAGGCTAAGGCGGGGGAAAGAAAATCACTTTCTGGCAAGAAACCGGTGGAAAAAGAAGAATCCACTGATGATGATGGTGATGTTGTGGATGATGAGGACGATGATGAGGTTAGTACCAAATTCCTATTTTAATATTCCCAGTAGCTCTTAATTATTTATGGATGCAGAGAATTTGCTCTAGATGTCAATTCGGTATGTGTGGTGGCAGTTACTTAAATGTCTTTTAGATGTTTACAAGGCACAACCTTTTCTCGTATTTAGCTTTTCTCGTTGAAATTAACGAGGCTTCATGCTTCCACGAGTGCCCGGCCCCCTTCTTAGTCAAAGGTCAGATCCTCAACTATAAATTTGGCAGGAAAATTTGCTTTTAATCAATAACAGCGAGGGCAGTGTTTTTAGTCATTTGATCACTGCCCCACTCAAAACAATTCCAAATAAAATTAAGATAACATAACAAACATTGAAAAAGGAGAAGTGTAAATGTTATATAATTTGGACTTTTTTAGAAATCATAATGGGAATTTGACTATTATTTTTGGCCAGTTGTAATTTTGCATTGCTTAAATTGCATATTTTGACTGTATAAATGGATTCAATGCCCTATAAAACTCTTGTTACATCTGGATTGTGCAATCTCAATAATTGATATCTGTGATTTAAACATTTCTAAATTTTTATATGGTTTTCAGACAAAAATTTAATATAGCCAAATTTTTTTTTCAAATTGTAGCATGTTTAGACTATTTTAAAAAGTAAACACCATGCAACATTTTGTCTGTGTATTTTTATTCGATCCTTCTTTGATGTGAAATTTTGGTTGCTAAAATACTCCCTTTTAACCAAATGGACTTTACCTTTGTCTTTTATGCCAAGACTAGGGTATCTATCTTCAAATTGACTTGAAGAATGAACCTGACTTAATCATTTTCCTAGCTCCAGCCACCTAGGCTCAGCTAAGCCTGAGATATTACAAGATACCTGAATGACTGTATAACCACAGGACCACTATTGAAGGCAACTCCATTATTAATAAAAACCATGCTTTATTACAGAACCGGTGCTTACTGCATTAACACAGCAAAACACTGTGGGAAGACTTTGGTGAACTGCATTATCTGGGGGCATTTGTGCTTGGTAGTGGTGATATGTAAGTGCAGCACCCCCATATCTACCTTAAGGTTCTGGGTAAAACTCCACTATTGAAAGCAACTCCATTATTAATAAAAACCATGCTTTATTACAGAACCGGTGCTTACTGCATTAACACAGCAACACACTGTGGGAAGACTTTGGTGAACTGCATTATCTGGGGGCATTTGTGCTTGGCAGTGGTGATATGCAAGTGCAACACCCCCATATCTACCTTAAGGTTCTGGGTAAAGTTCTGTGGGAAGGGAACCTGGCAAATGGTATCTGCCTTAAGGATATTCATTCTCCCCTGCATTTTTTTCTATTATTTGCCCAATAAGAGCGTTTCTGATCTACTGTTATCTTTCTGGAGCAGTCTTATTTGACCTTCCTTGGGAGCCATTTTTATCTTGTTATTGCTGCCAGAAGTTTAAATTCTAATGACTTTTTTTAAGAAGTTTTATGATTTTTATGGTAAAATTAGATTTTGTATTTTCCTATCTTTTTAAGTACAATGTTTATAGCCAGTAATTAATATATATTTTTTGTTACTGCCAAAAAGTATGCACCATTTCCTTGTGTAATGTAATTTGCTATGGGAGGCGTACCTTTTCAACGCTTGGAAGTTTTAAGTGTGTACTTTCTAATTGTTTCAACGGCAGAACATGGAAGGATCAAGTGACAGATGAGGATGAATCTGATGAGGAAAAGAGTAATTCCGAAGATGAAAGTGACGAGGATAAGAACCAAAAGACACCCAAGGTATGAGTGATAATAAAGCTGAATCAGCTACTGTTTATATCAAAATTTAATCTGCTTTATAGCTAATTCTTTATCTTTTTGAAAAAAGGTTGAGTCCTCTGAGAAGAAAAGACCTTTACCAGATGCCTCTACTAAGTCTCCCGGTACAAGAAAGCAAAGTTGACACTAGGTGGAGCACCAAATCCAGGTCAACGCTTAAATACATGATTTTTTTTTTTTTTTTTTGTTTTTTTTTATATATTTTTTATATTCGTGATGTGGAATCTTTTGACTACTTCACTGTGGATGGTGTGAACATGTTTTGAAAACATGTTCTTTTTTGGAAAGTAAAATTAAGATAGTGACTCCATTTTTAAATATGTTTGAAATAGTTGTAGGCATAATAATGTTTTTGGTGAGATTGATGATGTTGGTTTTGAGTTGAATATTAGAAGTATTTGTTCTGTACAGTAGATTTTATAATGTTGCGTTTGATAGCTAACAACAACAACGCTTTGTATTGATATTTGGCTCTACTTCTGAATTTATCATATTGAGTTTGCCTTTTTGAATTTATCAAAGAGGGTGGAGGACCTAAAACATTTGTGTCCAAGGAGCAAACTCCTAGCAACAAAGGGCAGACTCCTAAAGCTAAAGGAGCAGTAGCTGCCAAAGAGGTGTTTCTGCAGCTTTCCCCTTGGAATAATTAACAGCTATACAATTATTAGATTGTCTCCGGGATGATATTTATGGATCAGCATTTTATGCAGTCACCAAAGCCCAGTACTACAGCTGGATCAGGAAAGAAAATTGGCCAGCATGTTTGCAGTACCTGCTCGAGGTGGGTTCTATTATTTGATTTACTGTATGTAGAAGAGTCACAAGTGCAGAATGGCTTAAATCTTAATCCAATTTATTTATTTTGGTTCTTTTTCATTTTAATTTCTGTATATGCATTTTTTTAGAGTTCTATTGGTGTGCATGATTATTTGTGTTTCACCCTTATGAAGTAAAGGTGATATATACGGTGCTGTGGGAGGAAGGTTTGTTAATTGTCTGCAGTTTTTGAGTATCATAAAATTTATTCAATAGCCCTTGACAGATTGATCTTTTCTGTGGTTAAATTGAGTTATTTTTTGTTTGGGTTGTAAAATTATGCTGGTATGTGTTCATACCCGTCACTGCATGACGATTTTGGTGTAAGATGTTGCAGCTGTGAGTTTCCTGATAACACATACTCTGACATGTACTGGAAGTGACGGGTTAAAATTTTAAATTCCCGTCTGTCAAAGGCCTTCTGTTTGGGAAGTTAGAAACCAGTCATTGTATTCGGTGTTATGGCATAATGTCCACTCTTTGGACTCGTTTAATATTCGTTTGTGTGAATCTTTGTTTGTTCACGTTTTGAGAGTAAGAATAATATAGACCAACGCAGAGGAGCTATGATGAGTTTTCTCGTTAATCTGAGATTTTATGAAGATAAACAAAATCCATTTATCAAGTTTCTGAGCTCCTTCATGGTTGAACTATCTAATGAAACATCTTGGTAACTCTATGCAGATTGTGATTTGTGACATAGAATGTGGTTTAATATATTCATTTGAGTGGGAATGATATCAAATGGATGTGATTTTGTAACATAATCTGGTTTATTATATTCATTTGGGTGGAAATAATATTTTATGGTTGTGTAAACTGCTATGATGAGCTTTCCTGTTGAGAGAAATTATAAACCAGTGAAGAAGAGCGATGATGAGCTTTCTCGTTAATCTGAAATGCGTTTTATGAGGATAAACAAAATTCATTCATGTTTATGAGCTCCTTCATGTTTGAACTATTTAATGAAAGAATAAGACAGTCAAATCTATGTAAAATGTAGCTTTAACGCAGAATATGGTTTTAATGAAAGCACTAGGTTGGTCTATGCAGATTGCAGTTCTTAAATAGAATTGAGTTTAGTTTATTGAGAAATTAATAATTATTGACCAATGCAGAGGAGATATGATGAGCTTTCTCGTTAAGCCGAGATCAACTCTACGAGGATACACAAAATCCACTTGTTTCAAGTTTCTGAGCTCCTTCATGGTTGGACAATTTAATATAACTGTCTTCCTTTGTGGAATGCAGTTTTAACGTAGAATGTAGTTTTGATGAAACAATTAATTCACTCTATTATGCGGAATGCAGTGTTCATCATTGAAAGGAGTTCAATATATATCCATAACAAATAAATGATGGGTGTAAGGTTTTATGATGAGCTTTCTTGTCGATGCGAGAAATTATAGTTAAATGCAGAGGAGCTATAATGGGATTTCTTGTCACTCCGGGATTCATTTCGAGGATAAATCAAGAGCATTCACAAGAGACATTATATACCAATGTAGAAGAGCGATGAAGAGCTTTCTCATTAATCTGAGATGCGTTATATGATGATAAGCTAAATCCATTCATCAAGATTCTGAGCTTCTTCATGGTCGGACTGTTTAATGAAACAACTAGGTCAATCTATGCAGAGTGTAGTTGTAACATAGAGTCCATTCTGAATTTATGAACATTGAAAGTGCCCCGTGGCGAAAACGATCCATACCCACGATCTATGGATGGTAAACGGAGTACTTACCCACCATTCATGGACGGTAAATATTATTTACCTTTGATTCATGGATGGTAAATGGATAAAACCATTATCCTCATTTGCTGTGATTCATGGATTGTAAATGGTTAATCCATTTTCAATCATTATGAACCCTAATTTCTGATTAATGGACCGTAAATGGGTAAACCTTTGGCCCTGTATATGGAGCGTAACCTTTGGACAATTGGCTCCTATAAATGGAGTGTAACCTTTGGACCATTGGTTCCTGTATGTGGAGCCTAATCTCTGACCTCCCTAATTTTGGGGGAGAGATCTTATGTTTGGTGTCTGGTTCATGACTTTTCCGAAGAGATTTGATGTCTGGTTCTTGACCTCCCCAATTTTAGGGTAAAAGTTGGTGAGAGATCTGATGTCTAATTCATGATGTTCCCAACTCTGGGGAAAGATCTTACAATCTGGTTCATGACCACCTGTTTAAGCTAAGCGTCTAGGCTTCAAAAGTAGTTAGTTATATAGGGGAACTTCTCGTTTTAAATGGGAGAGATCTGACGTCTGGTTCATGACGTTCCGAACTCTGGGGGAAAGACTTAGACCTGGTTCATGACCACAGATCTTACACCTTGTTCATGACCACCTGTTTAGGCCAACATTCTAGGCTTTATAAATAGTTAGTTATATAGGGGCACTCCTCGTTTTAATGGTCTTTTATGTTATAGTTTTATTTTCATTATGCAGAAGGCCAACATGCTAGGCTTTATAAATAGTTAGTTATATAGGGGCACTCCTCGTTTTAATGGTCTTTTATGTTATAGTTTTATTTTCATTATGCAGAAGGCCACTTTGTTTTTTGAGAGATCTTCCACACCTTGCTCACGACCCTTCTCGTTTCAAAGGTCTTTAATTTTTAGTTTTAATTTAATTATGTAGCCGTCCACTTTGTGTTATGAGGCCGCTTTGTTTTATATGGTGCTTGTCTTGCATCTGGAACAAACGCATGCAATATTGACATTGTAAGTTTGGTAAGCTATATTTTTTCCCATGCAATATTGACATTGAAAAGTTTGGTAAGCTGTATTTTTTGTGAGATCTATTATGTGGCAGAGAATAGACAGGTAGAAAATGTAAAGAATTTGAATATCTATACTTTCTAGTTTTTACACGACTTGCACTCGACTACTACGTTTCTAAATTCTCCTCATTTTCGATTTATTTTGTATTTAAGATTTTACTTGTTTGAATACCATGATTTATTTTGTATTTAACATTTCACGTGTTTGATACTCTGGATGAGGCGGCCTAACCGTTGTATTTAACAGGAACTTTGCAACAGAACCTGCATTGTCACAGCACAACGAAGCCAAGCATGGCGGAAAACAAGTTAACTCATCAGAATATATTCATGGGACATCTGGATGTGTGGTAGACTGGCGGAAACAATCGGTTCCAGAGAAATAGTGGAAAACTTGTGAGATTTTGGGAAACATTTGGAATCTGTAGCACACGGGAGGTGCTAAGTTTCTATTTTGTAATTTCTGCAAAGGATGTGATGGCAATATGGTACTAGGTTTCTGTTTTGTAATTTCTGCAAAGGATGTGATGGCAATGTTATGCGGGATAAGGAATGCACTGTCTAGGGGAAATTCTAACCATGGTAGCAGCCCTGAGGAAATAGGATGATAGACATGATGCTATAGAAGCACGTGAGGTAGAGTATTGTCTGCTTGCTAATGCAATGTTGATGATTTTATCGACCTTCTTAGTCAGGTTGCTACTTTGAGGAATGAAATAGAAGATGCTTAGCTTGTGGCATTTGAGTGCACTTGTCTATTGTTGTGTTTTACATTAACATATCCTATTTCTATGTTAGCATTGTTATACAGGAAAGGATTAGGTTGGATGCGCATTATTCTCACATATCATGCTAGTATGTACTAAAAGTGAATTTGAAAAAATTATACTGTTAGAACTGAAAGTGTGACATATCATGCTAGTATGTACTAAAAGTGAATTTGAAAAAGATATTGTTAGAACTGAAAGTGTGGTGTGAATTTGGGATAAATTCAGTCTGTCGATGTGTGGAATTTTAGAGCAGATAACTCTGTCTGTATGGGCCACGGGTTGGAGGGTGTCTTCACATGTATGTATGGGTTGGGTCAGGTTAGAGGGTATCTGGGTGTCTTCACATGTATGTATGGGTTGGGTCAGGTGAGAGGGTGTCTGGGTGTCTTCACATGTATGTATGGGTTGGGTCAGGTTATATTAGTACAACCACATTAACCACATGAAGAATAAACATATTGAAATTAATATAAAATATTAAGTGATTGATATACTTATATGGGCCACATGAAGAATACAAATATTAATGCAATTGATATTGTTATATGGGCCACATTAAGAATACAAATATTAATGCGATTGATATTTTTATATGGCCCATAGGATTAATATAATTATATCGGCCACATTAAGAATATGTTATATGGGCCACAAGATTGATATAGCTATATGGGCCACATTAAGAATACAAATATTAATAATTGATATTGTTATATGGGCCCGGTGTCATTTCATGTATGGGTCTCAACCTGTGTCATTACACCCTCAACCTGTGTCATTTCATGTATGGGTCAGGTTATACCAGTACAACCACATTAAAAATACAAATATAAATATTAATGTGATTGATATAGTAGGTTTGATTTGTATCTATACAAATATATAACAAAAAAAATATTGTAACAAAAATATTCTTATGACTTGATAATATTAGGGTTGGATAAAAAGACAAAGGATAAAAAAACAGAAGTAAAGAAATAGAAGTAGAGAATATAAAGCAGTTTTTCTAAAATTAAATATGCTTGGAAAATCTCTAAAAAAAAATTGGTTAAAATAAAGTCAACAAATGCTCCCTTAAATACTTGTGATAAAGCTATATAGGCCACATTAAGAATACAAATATTAATGCTATTGATATTGTTATTGGGTCACATTAAGAATACAAATATGATTGATATTGTTATATGGGTCACAGGTTGAGGGTGTCATTTCATGTATGGGTATTAAGAATACACATATTGATGATCCATATTGTTATACGGACCACAGGTGATGCAGGAGAATCCAACTCTGAGGAGACACAAAGTGGTTGATAGTCTCATGAAGAGACCAGAACACACAGTCATATATGCAGAACTGGACAGGTGTCAACTTGTCAGTTATTGTTAGGTTATTTTACTTCTTTTATTATTTTCCAGAAGGTCAATTAGAAGTTAGGAACTGTTTCTTTTTCAAATAAGAAATTCTAAACAGCAAAATAGATTGTTAGTTAACTATTTCCTGTTATTAGTTAATTAGACTCTTTACAAGTTTTATTAGTTAGAACAGTGAGAAACTGAAAGACTGTTACAAATCTGTTAGGGTAGTTCTTGAACATAACTGTACTGGTTCAGGAGTCTTTTAAAAATAGGAGAATAATCATTGTACGGGATTCCTCAGCAAGACAAAGAAAAGAGAAATACAGTCATTTCCAGATTACACACTTTTCATTATTTAATTTCAAAATTATTTCATCACTGTATAATGTTCATGCACTGTATTGTGTTTCTATGTAACAAAGTAGCGCTGGAGTAATAACACAGGAAACCAACGAACATAACAGAACGACATAACCATCTAATTCCAACTACAGACCAGGGAGAACAAGGAGCTGCGAACGCAGAAGAATCTCAGATAGAGTGAGCAATTGAAAGTACAGAGCACGGTTACACAAATACCAACTCAAGACAAATCGAGAATTCGTCATATAAGCACCTTTTAGGTAAATCGAAAACATAAACCCTCATAGCATATTCCAGAACTGAGTAAATGCAGAATGTAATGAATATGTAACGAAATCATTTCATACATCTAGTGTAATCAATCACACACAGTGGAAGCCATTCCTATTTCTTTTGAATAATCATTTTATTAAAAGAACAGAGACTCGAACCAAGTCTCGGCAAACATTAGTTGCCACCAAGAACCAAAACAATTACAGTCACGAGTTATTGCCAGAACCGACGGATAGGGATCGAAAGGACCGAGGGTTTATAATACCTGAATGTGAAACTACAGGACGAGGGCTCGGGTTAGCGAGTGACCCTCTCACAAAAGAAAAAGACCAACATTAAATTTCCACCTTCTTACAAAAATAAAAGACCAGTGTAATTTCCAGAACCAGGGATCGAAACTGCCGAACATCCAGTGAGGGTTTTGACAAAAACAAATTTTCCACATTGCCGAAGCAAGGGCCGAGACCAAGGAGGGTTATACAATTCGATAGAACCATACTTTTCTACACAGAAGAGCCTACGAACACCTACAGAACTACAAACAATTTACAGACTATTCAATGGAAAAATGCTACCCGTAAAGTGAAGGGCCAGAGAACTCGATAGGAGGTGCAGAGTACAACGAGCCACGGAGCAACCACAGGGAGATAACCTGCAACAAACGAGAGCAACGTTAATATTCCAACTAGACACAAATAAACAGTGAAAAAAAAAAAACGTAACCGGACAAGGGTTTGGCATAGAAGATTACCTGTGGCCGAGGAGACGGGGTCGAGAACTGGAATGACCACCATACCCTACTGAACAGTAGCAACAAAACGTTAGGGTTGGAGCGATAAGGATTGAATACTGTCTAACAGGGACAAGATATTTACCTCTGTAACCAGGTCGGAGCGTGGACGCTTGGAGTGATACCTGTCACAGAATAAAACTCATCAATGAGACAGATACAGACAGTGCGTGCATAAAACAAAAACAAACCAGTCGATACCCAGCGAATAAGAATACCATTGTGCAGAGAAAGAGGTGCCTTTACAGGCCTCGAAGGCGCGCCTCCATAACAGTAAAGGACCAGCAAGGTCCATACAAACAACCATTGAAAACCAGACAAAGAAGAGCGAGGGTTTCGCCATAGTCGCGGACGGAGTTTCTCAGAGCAGCGGAGGAGTGTGAATGACGAAAGAGCAAGGCAGTCGTTGACAAAAGGCATTGGAACCGGCAGGTGTAGAGCAGTGACCGATAGACCCGGGAAAAACCCTAAAACAATTATCGAGATATCGTACCTCAGAGTTAAGTCAACATAAATTCATTCCGGACGCCAAGTCATATCAACGACAGGTGTGTTAGAACCGGCGGGAAGCCATCAACAGGTTGAGGGTGTCATTTCATGTATGGGTCACGTTATACCAGTACAACCACTTTAAAAATACAAATATTAATGTGATTGATATAGTAGGTTTGATTTGTATCTATATAAATATATAACAAAAAAATTATTGTAACAAAAATATTCTTATGACTTAATAATCTTAGAGTGGGATAAAAAGACGAAAGATATATAAATATATAACAAAAAATTATTGTAACAAAAATATTCTTACGACTTAATAATCTTAGAGTTGGATAAAAGACGAAAGATAAAAAAAACAGAAGTAAAGAATATAAGGCAGTGTTTCTAAAATTAAATATGCTTTGAAAATCCCTAAAAAATTAAAATCAACAAATGCTCCCTTAAATACCACCTTAAGTAGAAATAGGAATATTATAGGAATGCTATTGCCATATTTATTGTTATAATGTGTTACATCGATGTTATAGAACCCATACAAAGCGACATACCACCCTGGTGTATTAGCGAGCTAAATATGCCTGTGTAGCACAATTTATAAACTTTCCTTGCTTCATTGTATGGCAGCGGACTATATTTATCCCTTGTCGTTATGTTAAACGACTAGTTCATGGCTAGGAACCAATTTCTCTGAGTGTGCATGGGTATGGTGCAAGAGCCCTGTATGATCTTGGACGTGTTAGATTTTTACGATAATATGTTGAGAACGATTTTGGATATATGTGTTGGATTGTTATGATAATATCTCGAATTCTCGAATGTATAACACAATACAATTTCTATTGGTTATGTTGCTTTGGATGTTGGTATTTGATATGGTCCTCGGGTAGACACAATGGTTTTATCTTGGGGGTGTTATGCTTTACATATCTTTTAGTGCCATGCGAGTTTACATTGGATGAAAAGTGTGATGTTGGAGGATTCGATGTTAAAATAGAATGGTCTGTGAGCTGTGATTACCTGAATTGCTATTGAAATAAAAATAAAATGATGTCATATCGTATCTAAAAAATAAACTCATTTGAAGGAAGAGGAAGAGGAAGAGGAAGAGGAAGAGGACGAGGACGAGTAGTCCATAGGGTAGTAGATGTTGGACTTCGAGAGGAGATTCGAGTTTTGCGGGAAAGATTGGCAGTGATAGAGGCTGGGGGAAGAAGAAACCCGGCAGACAACAATGATGAAGAAGTAGCTGAACCAGAGGAGGATGAGTATGAAGGAGTGACACCGGAACTTAGATTATTGAAGTCAGTTTTGCTGTCCAGTCATAAGCCAAGACATGAGTTACCTACTTATGACGAGAGTTTGTTTGCAGATGTGTTGTTAGATTGACTGAGTGAAGTTAATAAATTTTTTGAGTTTGAGGAAACCAGTGAGGACAAACAAGTAAAGTTTGCCGCCACCAAGCTGAAAGGACATGCGTCCTTATGGTGGGACAACGTTCAGGCCAAAAGAAGGAGACTAAACAAACAACCAATCAAGAAGTGGGCCAGAATGGAAGCAAAGCTGAAGGAGAAGTTCCTACTAAAATATTATCAGATCATGTTGTACAGGCAGGTACAGAACCTGAAACAAAGAGGAATGACTGTTAGGGAGTTTACAGAGGAATTTTATAAGTTGAATTTGCGAGCAGGATATGTGGAAGATACCTCAGAAAAAACAGCCAGATTTGTAAATGGCTTGAGAGGGGATATTTTGGACGAAATTGGTATTCTTTCACCTCAAACATTGGATGAAGCCTATCAGTTTGCACTGAAGGCAGAGGAGAAAATAAACAGGAAACAGAACACCAAGAGAGGAGGTGGTTCTGGCAGGGGAAAAGGCAAGGTTTATGGCAGAGGTAGAGGTACAGGCTCAAATGAGGAGGGCAGCAGTTCCAAATCTGCTGGCACAACAGATAAGGACAACAGCAATAGGGAAGGACGACCAGCTTAGAGAGGGCGAGGATTTGGTCGGGGCAAGGGAACTGTCCAGTGTTATCGTTGTCACAAAATGGGACACAAGTCATATGACTGTCCGGAAGGTGAACCAACAGGTGGGAGAGGAACCTATGTTGCTCAGCCTGAGGATGTTGAGGAGACGCCTCAAGAAGCAGAAAATACACCAGAGACAGGCGAGGCCTTGGTGTTGAATAAGGTGCTGTTAAAGCCAGCAAAAGAAGTTGCAGAACCAGATCAGCGAAAGGCTTTGTTTCGCATTGTTTGCAAGTCACAAGGTAAGTGTTGTAAGTTGATCATTGACAGTGGGAGTACCGATAATCTGGTAGCTGTGGAGATGGTAGAGAAGCTGGGATTAAAGAAGTTAAAACATCCCACTCCCTACAAAATGTCGTGGCTGCAGAAGGGGCATCAACTGTTAGTTGATGAACAATGTGAGGTTGAGTTTCAGATTGGTAAGTATAAGGACAAGATCCTTTGCGATGTCATGCCAATGGATGTCTGTCATTTGCTGTTAGGACGACCTTGGCAGTTTGACAGAGGAGCAGTTCATGATGGAAAAACCAACTGCTATAAGTTTGTGAAAGATGGGATCAAGCATACGCTTGTACCCATCAAGGAGGAAAACACAGCAGAAGCTAGTGGTGTGAAAGCACTGCTGTTAGGTGGGAAAGAATTCATAAAACAGATTGAGGACAGCGAGGTTAACTTTGCTGTCATAAGGAGACCAAAGGCAGTGGTACTCCACACACAGATTTCGGAATTACCAGAAGAAGTTCAGAGGTTGCTGCAGGATTTTGGAGACATTGTGGTGGATGATCTTCCAGATGAGTTGCCACCTAGGAGAGGTATTAGTCACTGCATTGACTTTATACCAGGGGCAAGTCTGCCAAATAAAGCAGCTTACCGCATGAGTCCTAAAGACCATGAAGAAATTAGAAAACAGGTCCAGGAGTTGTTGGACAAAGGTTTGATTCGAGAGAGCATGAGCCCATGTGCAGTGCCTACTGTTTTGGCTCCAAAGAAAGGAGGAGAGTGGAGAATGTGTACGGATTCCAGGGCTATTAACAAAATTACTGTTAGGTACAGGTTTCCCTTACCTAGGATGGACGATATGATGGATTGTCTGAGTGGAGCGGCCTATTTTTTGAAGATTGACTTGAATAGTGGATATCACCAGATCTGGATCCGGGAAGGAGATGAATGGAAGACCGCTTTCAAGACAAACGAAGGCTTATACGAGTGGCTGGTGATGCCGTTTGGTCTGAGCAACGCTCCCAACACGTTCATGCGTCTGATGAATGAAGTGCTGAAGGAATTTAACGGTAAGTTTGTAATAGTTTACTTGGATGATATTCTGATTTTTAGTAAGACTAAGGAGGAGCATTTCAGACATTTGCAGAGTGTGTTGAGGAAATTACAGCAGAACAAGCTATTAATTAATTTGAAGAAATGTACCTTTTTTCAGCGAGAACTAGTGTATCTGGGTTTTGTTATTGCGGAGAATGAATTAAAAATGGACCCAGAAAAGGTGACAGCTATAGTTAGCTGGCCTTCTCCGAAAAGTTTATTTGAAGTTTGAAGTTTCCATGGACTTGCCAGTTTTTACAGGAAGTTCATCAGAAATTTCAGCGAGATTTGCGCACCAATGTTGGATACGATCAAGAAAGTGAATCAGCCATTTCACTGGACTGAAGCAGCAGAACATAGTTTTCAGATCTTGAAAAAGAAGATTACTGAAAGACCAGTGTTAAGACTACCTGATTTCAACAAACTTTTTCAAATTCGTTGCGATGCCAGTGGTACAGCCATTGGGGCAGTCCTTAGCCAGGAGGACAGACCAGTTGCTTATTTCAGCGAAAAGCTAAATGAGAGTAGACAGAAGTACTCGACCTATGACAAGGAGTTTTACGCCATTGTACAGGCTTTGAAACATTGGCGACATTATCTGTTGGGTAACGAATTTGTTTTATTTTCTGATAATTCAGCGTTACAGTACATTATGCAGCAGCATAAATTGAACCATAAGCATGCAACCTGGGTTGAGTACTTGCAACGTTTCACATTTGTACTAAAGCACATTAGTGGGCAGTCAAATAAGGTAGCAGATGCACTTAGTAGGAGAACATTGCTTTTACAGGAGAGCACGATGCAAATTTTAGGCTTTGAGCATCTAAAGGAGCTGTATCCGACCGACACCGAGTTTATGGAGGCCTATGAGGCTTGCCAAAACCCGCTGTTACGAAATGACAGCAAATGGCTAGATTATAACCCACAGGAAGGATTGCTGTTTAAAGGAGGGCAGTTATGCATTCCCAACTGTTCCATGCGGGAAAACATCATACAGGAGAAACACAGTGGGGGCCGGGCAGGACACTTTGGAATTGATAAAACAATTGCTCAGGTACAACATTTCTATTTTTGGCCTAAGTTGCAGCGGGATGTGCAAAGGTATGTGACTAGGTGTAAAATTTGTCAATTGGCAAAAGGTCATAGTCAGAACACTGGACTTTATATGCCATTGCCCATTCCTAGTCGACCATGGGATTCGGTTAGTATGGATTTTGTGCTGGGTTTGCCGAAGACACAACGAGGCTTTGATTCAGTAATGGTTGTAGTAGACCGATTTTCAAAGATGGCGCACTTTGTACCATGTAGAAAGACCAGCGATGCTACTTACATAGCACATCTTTTCTTTACAGAGATTGTGCGGTTACATGGACTTCCGCGATCCATTATCTCTGACAGAGATGTAAAGTTCACAGGTCATTTCTGGAGGACTCTGTGGAAAACGTTAAATACTCAGTTTCAGTTCAGCTCCGCTTATCATCCGCAAACGGACGGACAGACGGAGGTAGTGAACCGAAGTCTGGGAAATTTGCTGAGAAGTCTAACAGGTGAAAATTCCCGGACTTGGGATCGTGTACTAGCGTAGGCGGAATTCGCATACAACGATTCCCCTAACCGTAGCACAGGATACAGTCCGTTCCAAATTCTGTACGGCATGCATCCGCGAGGAGTGCATGAGTTACGAGATTTGGGGAAACTGGAGAAACGAAGCGCTGATGGAGATGATTTCGCCCAGGCCATGAGCAAATTGCATGAACAGGTTAAACTGAAATTACAGGACAACAGTCAGAGGTACAAGCAGCGAGCTGATACAAAACGTCGGGAAGTTCAGTTTAATGTTGGGGATGAAGTCCTTGCATACTTACGCAAGGAACGGTTTCCAATGCGAGAGTACAACAAGCTGAAATTCAAGAAAATCGGGCCCTGCAAGATCATTCGCAAATTTTCTGCGAACGCCTACGAGTTAGAGTTGCCACCAGGGATGGGTATTTCCCCTATTTTTAACGAGGCAGATCTGTTCCCTTATGTCGCAGGTTCAGCAGATAACGCAGCAGCAGAGCCACCGCGGGACACCAAATTTGAAGGAGATTCGTGGACGAGACAGATGCCGATGGCACCACCCGTTGAGATCGAAGGGATTTTGGACACACAGGTAGTTAAGCGCACACGCAGGAAGGAATATTTGCGGTATTTGGTAAAATGGAAGAACCGTCCAATAGAGGACAGTTCGTGGCTTAACGCGACGCAAATACAAAAGGCAGGCTATTCTGTTGACGACCTCATGGAACGGAGCCATGACTTTTTGCTACCCCGGGAGCCTGATGCAGGAGCATCCAGCTCTGAGGAGACACAAAGTGGTTGACAGTCTCATGAAGAGACCAGAACACACAGTCGTATATGCAGAATTGGACAGGTGTCAACTTGTCAGTTATTGTTCGGTTATTTTACTTGTTTTATTATTTTCCAGAAGGTCAATTAGAAGTTAGGAACTGTTTCTTTTTCAAATAAGAAATTCTAAACAACAAAATAGATTGTTAGTTAACTATTTCCTGTTATTAGTTAATTAGACTCTTTACAAGTTTTATTAGTTAGAACAGTTAGAAACTGAAAGACTGTTACAAATCTGTTAGGGTAGTTCTTGAACAGAACTGTACTGGTTCAGGAGTCTTTTAAAAACAGGAGAATAATCATTGTACGAGATTCCTCAGCAAGACAAAGAAAAGAGAAATACAGTCATTTCCAGATTACACACTTTTCATTATTTAATTTCAAAATTATTTCATCACTGTATAATGTTCATGCACTGTAATGTGTTTCTATGTAACAAAGTAGCGCTGGAGTAATAACACAGGAAACCAACGAACATAACAGAACGACATAACCATCTAATTCCAACTACAGACCAGGGAGAACAAGGAGCTGCGAACGCAGAAGAATCTCAGATAGAGTGAGCAATTGAAAGTACAGAGCACGGTTACACAAATACCAACTCAAGACAGATCGAGAATTCGTCATATAAGCACCTTTCAGGTAAATCGAAAACATAAACCCTCATAACATATTCTAGAACTGAGTAAATGCAGAATGTAATGAATATGTAATGAAATCATTTCATACATCTAGTGTAATCAATCACACACAGTGGAAGCCATTCCTATTTCTTTTGAATAATCATTTTATTAATAGAACAGAGACTCGAACCAAGTCTCGGCAAACATTAGTTGCCACCAAGAACCAAAACAATTACAGTCACGAGTTATTGCCAGAACCGGCGGATAGGGATCGAAAGGACCGAGGGTTTATAATACCTGAATGTGAAACTACAGGACGAGGACTCGGGTTAGCGAGTGACCCTCTCACAAAAGCAAAAGACCAACATTAAATTTCCACCTTCTTACAAAAATAAAAGACCAGCGTAATTTCCAGAACCAGGAATCGAAACTGCCGAACACCCAGTGAGGGTTTTGACAAAAACAAATTTGCCACATTGCCGAAGCAAGGGCCGAGACCAAGGAGGGTTATACAATTCGATAGAACCATACTTTTCTACACAGAAGAGCCTACGAACACCTACAGAACTACAAACAATTTACAGACTATTCAATGGAAAAATGCTACCCGTAAAGTGAAGGGCCAGAGAACTCGATAGGAGGTGCAGAGTACAATGAGCCACGGAGCAACCACAGGGAGATACCTGCAACAAACGAGAGCAGCGTTAATATTCCAACTGGACACAAATAAACAGTGAAAAAAAAAAAACGTAACCGGACAAGGGTTTGGCGTAGAAGATTACCTGTGGCCAAGGAGACGGGGTCGAGAACTGGAATGACCACCATACCCTACTGAACAGTAGCAACAAAACGTTAGGGTTGGAGCGATAAGGATTGAATACTGTCTAACAGGGACAAGATATTTACCTCTGTAACCAGGTCGGAGCGTGGACGCTTGGAGTGATACCTGTCACAGAATAAAACTCATCAATGAGACAGATACAGACAGTGCGTGCATAAAACAAAAACAAACCAGTCGATACCCAGCGAATAAGAATACCATTGTGCAGAGAAAGAGGTGCCTTTACAGGCCTCGAAGGCGCGCCTCCATAACAGTAAAGGACCAGCAAGGTCTATACAAACAACCATTGAAAACCAGACAAAGAAGAGCGAGGGTTTCGCCATAGTCGCGGACGGAGTTTCTCAGAGCAGCGGAGGAGTGTGAATGACGAAAGAGCAAAGCAGTGGTTGACAAAAGGCATTGGAACCGGCAGGTGTAGAGCAATGACCGATAGACCCGGGAAAAACCCTAAAACAATTATCGAGAGATCGTACCTTAGAGTTAAGTCAACATAAATTCATTCCGGACGCCAAGTCATATCAACGACAGTTGTGTTAGAACCGGCGGGAAGCCATCAACAGGTTGAGGGTGTCATTTCATGTATGGGTCACGTTATACCAGTACAACCACTTTAAAAATACAAATATTAATGTGATTGATATAGTAGGTTTGATTTGTATCTATATAAATATATAACAAAAAAATTATTGTAACAAAAATATTCTTATGACTTAATAATCTTAGAGTGGGATAAAAAGACGAAAGATATATAAATATATAACAAAAAATTATTGTAACAAAAATATTCTTACGACTTAATAATCTTAGAGTTGGATAAAAGACGAAAGATAAAAAAAACAGAAGTAAAGAATATAAGGCAGTGTTTCTAAAATTAAATATGCTTTGAAAATCCCTAAAAAATTAAAATCAACAAATGCTCCCTTAAATACCACCTTAAGTAGAAATAGGAATATTATAGGAATGCTATTGCCATATTTATTGTTATAATGTGTTACATCGATGTTATAGAGCCCATACAAAGCGACATACCACCCTGGTGTATTAGCGAGCTAAATATGCCTGTGTAGCACAATTTATAAACTTTCCTTGCTTCATTGTATGGCAACGGACTATATTTATCCCTTGTCATTATGTTAAACGACTAGTTCATGGCTAGGAACCAATTTCTCTGAGTGTGCATGGGTATGGTGCAAGAGCCCTGTATGATCTTGGACGTGTTAGATTTTTACGATAATATGTTGAGAACGATTTTGGATATATGTGTTGGATTGTTATGATAATATCTCGAATTCTCGAACGTATAACACAATACAATTTCTATTGGTTATGTTGCTTTAGATGTTGGTATTTGATATGGTCCTCGGGTAGACACAATGGTTTTATCTTGGGGGTGTTATGCTTTACATATCTTTTAGTGCCATGCGAGTTTACATTGGATGAAAAGTGTGATGTTGGAGGATTCTATGTTAAAATAGAATGGTCTGTGAGCTGTGATTACCTGAATTGCTATTGAAATAAAAATAAAATGATGTCATATCGTATCTAAAAAATAAACTCATTTGACTGGAAGAGGCCAAGTTCTTGTGAGAAAAGATGATGATTTTGATTGCTTATTCATCGCTGGCATTCTCACATCTGGAAAGTCATTACTTGTTATGGAGGTCGCTATGATTATAAAGGTAAATGTTGCTCAAGCGATCTATTCTACTTCTAGAGATGGATATGTTGTGACGTGTTCTCTCATGTCACATTTCATCAAGTGGGCTACTATTACAGCGAGAGATGGAAGTGATGTGTCAATTTCTCTATTGTCATATCTCTTCGAGTGAGCTACTTTGCACTGGTCGTTATTCTGATACGGTGGGCTGGGGTGAAAGATGTGACATGTTCTCTGTATCTTGAGCTATTCTAATATTTAGCTATACCTTAACCTGTTCTCTAGATTCCTAAACTTCTTGTTAAATAATTTTAGCTTTGACATCTTAAATAATAAGAAGTACGATAATTTAAAATTATAAATTCCTAAGGATGTGTTTTAACTTTTAACTGTGAATTTTTAAAGGAGATTCCCATGACCATAACATAAAATTATAAATTCCCAGGATGTGTTTTAGCTGTGTGATTTTTTAAAGGAGATTCCCATAGATAAGATGCTTACTATTTTTCGGGGTCAAATTTGCACTAAGCAAATGTGAAAACGTACTAAGCAAGTGTGCTCTCTATGTAGACATTGATTGTAATAATGTTTGATGGGTAGTTGAAGGACAACATCACAAGGATTATCTGTTATCTGAAAATTTCATGTGTTAGTTGAACTACATGCACTATTTTCCTTTACCGAGAAAGGTCTTTCTATTGGTTTTTAACGAGAAAATAATAGGTTTATTTATTTATTTTTTTAAGATGGAGAAATTAAATTTCATTTTTTTCGATGTTTTGAAATTTACACATCTACTACGAAATTTCTGCCATTTGCACCCAAATGTTTGAATAAATCTGTTAGATGGCTCTCTGAAGGGAGAGTGTTTCCTTTGAATATGTTAATCTAAAATCTTAAGAATGCTTTCTGTTTGAAATATTTTTATACACAAATTTAATTTTGATTAATGGTAGAATGGAATTGTTTTATGCTTTTGGTCATCTGCCAAAAGCCTACTAGAAAGTGTTTCTTTTTTGAAATATGTCAATTACTCAATTTAGAAAATACTTTTGATTTTAAATATGTTCACATTTTAGATTTTGTTTGAATCATTTTTTTGGGGGCATGTGTTGATTTAGGAAGTCTCTATTCTCAATTCTTAATTCATGTGGAAGAATTATTAATTGATATTAAAGTATCACGTGAAAAAATTATGGATCCATATTAAGGTATCATTTAGATGACTTATATCCTATCCAACGCGCTGTTATTTTTGTGTTATAGAGTGATGTACTTTTACAACAGAATACTTTGGAGCTTTATAACAACTTATGGTGGTTTTTACATCCATAAACATATGTACATATATCAAAAACATCACACCAAAACATATACCAAAAACATTCGCTCAACCAAAGAATAGAGAAGGATACATAGCCCACATTTGATCTGCTAGTTTTCATGTAGCGTCATCAGACCCAAAGCGTTTCCACTGCACTTTAATTTGTTTGATTGCTTGGTTCCGGAGTATGATCATTTTTCTTTGCAATATACACTGAGGTTGTTGTTGGAATTCTCCATCTAGTTCCATCTGTAATACAAACCAATCAATCACCTCACCCTCATCAATAGAACTATACTTTACTGCAATCCTTGCCGGATCACTAGACTCTAAACAAGCATGGATGTCACTGGATTTCTCCACCTACATTGTAAGAAATTTACTATCTCTTAGTCTCTAGGATTGACTGCAATCCACAGTCCGATTCAGGGATCACTAGGCCATAATTGAGACTCCACTTTCTAGGTTTTATCGTATATCATTCCATTCACTGTCTAATGATTCCTAGCCCTAATCAAGGGCACCCACCTCTAGGTGTTACTGTATATCTCGCCATTCACTGGTCAAGGATTCCTAGGCCCACCGAGGCAACACAAAATCTGGCTTTACCACAACCCATAATTCGGTTCAAGGGTTACTAAGACAAGGCTTTACCACAATCCACAATTTAGTTTAGGGATCACTAGGGCATGTGTTCTTTCTTTCAGAGATCCACCTCACTCAGTTTCGAATTCATCTGACAATCTAGCTCAACCAAAACATGAGAACCCCATCACACAATGACTATTCAGAAATGGCAACGCTAGGTTGAAAAACATTGTCACACTTGGAAAAACCCATGCCCATAACAACGAGAGAACCAACACATGCATAACCATGCATGCCAAAACTAGCAAGGAAATCACACATGCAAATCGATACCTGCAAATAATTCCACTGTCGTTGCTTGATCCTGCTCTTCCTTGCTTGATGCACGTTTTCCTTTGCTTTTCTTGAGCCAATGTTGAAGTGCTCCAATAAAACTCTAAGTGTCGAAGAGTGAGAGAGAGAGAGAATATATAGAGAGCTCCAAAATTGAATTGACAAAATGTACCAATTGATCCTTAGACACTTTTTTATTATTAATGAAGCCTTTATTTTATTCATTTTTCATTATTTTCCTTCATTTTCCGCCTCACATGCAACTTGTGACCTTTCACTTTCATTTTCTCCTAATTTCCATTATTTTCATAAATAAAATGCCAATTAATGCTTCATGCTTTTCCAAAGCATTCGCCAATTTCTTTAGCTAGAGTAAACCAAATGAATACCCACACTATGATGGTTTTCCCAACATCTAACTTTGAACAAGTGTCCCATAACCGTGGTTATTATTTTTCCTTTATTAATTTTATTTATATGGAATTTTTATCGGGGTTGTTATAGAACCCTCCCTTGTGGGAAAACATCGTTCTCAGTCTTCAATCACATCTACAACTAATAAAGATTGCTGTAAGCAAAACATACTGCCTATGGAGCTTTATAACTTAGTTCGATGTAGTGTTTACGATGATCAACCTGCTTAAAAGCAAACCAACATAACATAACCACATGACAACCATAATGATATGACACCCATACAGCTTATTGAAGCTTTATAACACAACTCATAACGGTATTTACATCCATATACATATGCACATATATAAAAAACATCAGACCAAAACATATACCAAAAACATTTACTCAACCAACGAATAGAGAATGATGCATAACCCACATTTGATCCACCATCTCCTATGTAGCTTTATCAGGCCCAAAGTGTTTCTACTGCACTTTAACTTGCTTGATTGCTTGGTTCCAGAGCATGATCATCTTTTTCTGCAGTATACACAGAGGTTCTGATTGGAATTCTCCATCTCACTCCACCTGCAATACAAACAATTCAATCACATGATCAACTTCTTTAACATATTTCTTAAGAAATGACACGTGGAGAACATCATGGAATTTCACTGTTGGAGGCAGTGCAAGTTGATAGGCTAATGGTCCAATCCTTCAAGAACCTTGAAAGGTCCAAAAAATCGAGGTGTCAACTTGGCACACAATCCAATCCACAATGAGCTCTTTTTCAACTTGATGCGCAAATACACCTGCTCCCCAACTCGAAACTCCTTAAACAATTTGTTTTGATTTGCATAGTTTTTCTACCTGTCCTGTGTTGCCTTTAGATTCTTCTTGATAATCTGCATTTGTTGTTCCATCTCTGTCAACATACTCGGTCCAATCAACACCCTGTTCACTAGATCACTCCAACTGATGGGAGTATTACAACTCTGCCCATACAATGTTTCGAACGAACTCATCCTCAAAGATTCTTGATACCCATTGTTGTAAGCAAACTGAATCAGTGGAAGATATTCTTCCCACTTTTGTCGTTGATGCATCACATACATCCTCAACATGTCCTCTAATATCCTGTTGACCCTCTTTGTCTGTCCGTTTGTCTACAGATGATAAGCTGTACTGAAGGCCAACTCTATCCCTAAACCTGCAAACAACTCATTCCAAAACTTGGAAGTGAGTTTAGCATCCATGTATGACACAATTTTTTTCGGAACACCATGCAAGCTCACTACATTTCTGATGAATACTTGTGCTATATCACTAGCTGAATAAGTAGTCTTCACTAGAATGAAGTGCGCTACCTTCGTCAACATGTGCACCACAATCATGATGGAATCATGTAGTCTAGAAGTCCTCGACAAATTTGTGATGAAATCCATGGAAATGAACTACCATTTCCACTATGGAATCACAATCGACTATAGTAGGCCACTTGGATGCTTACATTCTGCCTTCACCTGTTGACCGTCCAAACATCTAGCTACAAACTTTGCCACGTCCTTTTTCATACTCAACTAATAATAAAACTTCTTCACTGTTGTCAATGTCTTTTGATATCCTCGGTGACCTGAATATGGTTTCATGTGAAACTCTCTCAAGAGTTTCCTTGAGATCACTACTTCTTGACACACATCCTGTCCCTAAATTTGATTAAGCCATATGTTGTAAGACGATAGTCCACATCCTCATCACTTGTACCCTGTTGTAATATGTGCATAAGCTTCGTGTATCTGTCATCCTGCGCTCCTGCCTGTATGATCCTATCCTATCAATTTGTCCCATAAGAATTCATAACTGCTATATGGTTCACCTGTACCCCCCTGCTAAGAGCATCTCCAACCTTTTTCTCTTTACCCTTCATGTACCTGATCTCAAAGTCGAACTCACTGATTGTGACCAACCATCTAGCTTGCCTGGCATTCAAGTTTCTCTGATCGAACAAGTATCTCAACCCACTATGATCACTCATCAATACAAACCTCCTGCCAAGAAGATATTTCCTCCACACCTTCAATGCATGGATGATCTTTTCCAACTCAAGATCACGTGTCCGATAATTCTGCGTATGCTCATTCAATTTCCGTGACTCATAACGCACTACTTGTCTTTCTTGCATAAGAAATTTACCAAGTGCTCTCTTGCAAACATCTGTGCATACAAATTCTTCGTCTGGATATGCAATCTTTAACATTGGAGCATTTGTCAACAACTGTTTCAATTGCTCAAAACTAGCTGCACATTCCTATCATTTCAAATTTATTACATTTCATTTGAAATGAAGTAATAAGATATGCAATGCGAGAAAAGTTTTTGATGAACCTCCTATATTAATTTGCTAACCCCATGAATGATCTTACCTATCCACATTTCTAGGAGCTTCCCATTCTATGATAGCTCTTATCTTCTTTAGATCCATTACTATACTTCCTTTGGAAACAATGTATCTCAAGTAATGTACCTCTGTTTGAAAGAAACGACATTTGCTAAGCTTGGCATACAACCGAGGATCTCTTAGCAATCTCAACATTTTTGCTAAATGCTAGACATGTTCTTCCTCATTCCTAGAATATATCAATATGTTATCAATGAATACAATACCAAACCTGTCTAGATAAGGACACAACACACTTCATCAAACACATAAAGGTAGCTAGAGTATTAGTCAAAACAATGTAAACTTCGAAACGGGAACTGGTACTGTTACTCATTTAATAGAGATAGCAAAAAAATGACCTGATTTTGAAAATGGGTGATGCAGAACACACATGTTTTTTTTAGAGCATAGTTTTTGGAACTTTAATTTTTTTCATGTACATTACGTTTTAGAATGGTAGTGATTTTCATGCTGATTTAAAAAAGTGAGTATTCTGCATCACACCCTTTTTTAAAAGACCTATTTTTTGACTTTAAGTAGTGTATGAATTGTAAATAATTATTTTCTAAATTTGATAGTTTTTGAAGTGGTCGTTTTCTTCATATTTTCTTGTTTTCTATTTTAATTTTAATTTTTTTTTTTTGTAGTGGGGTTTTTATTGTTTTGCATTTTCAAATTAGAAAGTCGATAGTTTGAATTTTATATAATTTACATATTTATACATCCTTAATTAATTTTTCAATCCACATGAAATAATTGTTTCTAAAAAACAATATTTTTAAACAATGGACATAAAAATAACAATTTTTAACATAAATATAACAAAAAAACTACACGTTTTGATAATTTTTTGCTAGAATTGACATGTCAAAATCACAATTTTATACAAAAATTTTAACTAAAAATGGTTAAACAATAGTTTTTTTTATGAATTTCATGTAAAAAAATAATAATAATCACTTTTTTTTCAAGAAATAATACTTAACTTAAAAATCAATGCGAAAATCACAAATTACAAATATTGAACACATAACAACTTTAATTGATTGATTATTCTTTTCATAAAATGTCAGAGTCAAAACATTGCAAAGCTTGATTTCCAAGTATAACTTAAATTTAATCAACAAT